>QEPC01002663.1:459537-536265 GCA_003113815.1 Sphenodon punctatus
TTGGCCTGGGGCTTGGGCTGAGCCCTCCCAGGGGGTGGAGCCTCGCTCACCTGCAGGGGATGAGCCCTGCTGTTGCTATGGCGGCTGGGGGCTTCTGGCTGGCTGGGGGTGGAGCCCTGCCGCAATGGCTTCTGGGGGCTTCAACCTCTGTTTGAAAACCTCCAGCAAAGGAGAGCCAACCAACACCTTAGGCAGTCTGTTCCCCTGTCGAACAGCTCTTACTCGTAGGAAGTTCTTCCTAATGTTTAGCTTCCACTATCTAAGTACCATTCTGGGTCAGACCAATAGTCCATCTAGCCCAGCATCCCATCTTCAAAAGTGGAAACTTTGGTTGCTTTAGAAAACTGCAAAACTGTAATGGAGTGATGTGTTCCCGGCTTCTAGCAGTCAGGAGTCTCATTCCTTGACCAACATAACTAGTTGCTGTTTATGGTTGGGTTTAAACATGGAGGTTTATGAATGCAGACAATCATCAGGACAGAGCTCCAAGTTCAGGACTTGATTATAGCCAGGGTCTATACTGCGACAGGGCCCTGATAACCAACAGCACAATCTTAAATTCAATCTGCCACTTTACAGTCAGCCAATGGAGAGAATGCAGGATAGGCATAATATGATCACAGCAACCCAAACCAGTAAGCAGCCATGCTGACTTATTTTGAACAAGCTGAAAGTAACAGAGAAGAATTCTTGGAAGTCTATCATATAGGTAATTACAATAGTCAAGCCTCATGGTCACCAGAGCATGGGTCACTGAGGCAAGGCCAGCCTGGGATAAATAAGGAGGCATAGTTTATAGGGATGTGCGAACACGGTTCAGATGTTCAGACGTCCAAACCGAACGTTCGAGACAAACTTGAAAATGGCCGAACAGTTCGGTCATGTTCGGGTAAATTTGGATGAGTTTGGGGGAGGGAAAAACATGACTTTGGGCAGGAAAAATGTGACTGGAAGGGGGAGGCAGCTGAGGAGCAGACCAGGGGTGGAGACCAGGGGTTGTTTCAGGGCTAAATGATACCGATACCAAAAAAAACCTTCTAATTCGGTATCAATAGTGCTATTTTGAATGTTCGGCCAAATTTGGCCAAACCAAACTCCGCTGAACCGAACAACTGAACCCGAACTCGGGTTTTGAACTGAATGACCGAACGACCGAACATCCGAACTGCATTCTGTTCACACATCCATAATAGTTTATACAAATTGATATAAAACATGAAAACTATACTTCCTGATGTTTTTGCCCCTTACAAGTTCCCTAGGCATTTTTATTTAGGACACTGGTTTCCAATTTCTTTGCTGGTGTAACATTATTTTAAGATTTATATATAACCCCAAGGCTCCAGACAGAGAAGAAATTAAAAGTATATCAGATATAAATAGGGATCATAACTTAATCACCATATTGGGGATAAAAATGACACATTGTTGGGGGCCCTCTGATCTAAGGAGCACAAACAGAGAAGTCATTATCAGATCTGTTTTAATTAAAGCAAAGATTTATTTATTATTTATTAAAAAATGACATTTGAACATAAAAAATAAAATAATTAAAAATAAAATGCATTTTAGCATAGTGACTAAAATTCTGAAAACATATGTGCTTGTCATTAAAGATGTTTCATCACAATTATTTTGCTAGTGCCAAAGACTTGGTGTAGTTTTTTTAAAGAATCATATGAAATATTTAAAAAATCTATAATAAGGAACAGAAAACAATAAATGAAAGGATAAACCTACAGTCACATACAATAAACTTTTAAAGCAAAAAGTTGTGCGTGTGTTCTACTTGGCATTCAGCTCAATGTTCATTGGCCACACTGGTGATTCTGAATGTTCTGTGGAATTACAGCAGCGCAACCAATCACTTCAGTATGCTTCCTAACAGGCCAGCAGTTCTTTAGTCAAGTATGTATATGTGGGCCTTTAAACAGGAGTGAACTTATGCCTTAACTATAGGATGGGCTCACACCGCACTACTTTGTTCATTCATTAATTTTCTATTTTATTATTTATTTATTTTCTATAATTATTGCATGAAAAATGCCAGTAAATGGGCCATAATGCCTAGAACCATTTTAAAAGGTTCACTTCTGGTGTACTGTAAATATATATATATATATATATAAAAAGGAAAAAAAAGCATATATTCTATATTCTAAAAACTTATGGTTTAAGAAAGCAGTTAAGGCTTTTCTCACTCTATTCATATTTTTTTTTTTAAAAGAGGATATTGTACTTTAAAGCATCTTTCACCAACTCTCTGCCACCTACTTTTCCTGATTACTAGTTGAGTGAATTAGCGTAGTGTAAAATGGGAGGGCAGGTGCTCTGGCTTGCCTTTTGCTCAAAGTCTTTGCCCATTTGATGAGCAGGAGGCAGAGACCGTGGGGCACATACTGTTTGTATGCCATCTTTATGAAAAGCTTCGAGACAAATATTTAAACTCCTTCTTATTGAAATTTCTGGGTAGGACTGTTTTCGAACTGACAATAATATTCCTGTCTGATTTTACTATAGAAATTTTTAATGCAGTATCAACCTTTCTGGTAGAGGCTTTCAAAAGGAGAGGAAAATTTTGGAATTTTTGTCCTTTGGATGAATAATAATTTGTGTGGGTACCTAAACCATGGATTAAGAGATGGACATGATGTGGAATTCCCAAATATCATTCCTAAATATTATTCCCAAGTGTTATTTGCCAACTATAAATCAGTAAATGATATGGCATTGCAAACTGATTAGGAACGTTTGATTAGCAAATGCTCATTTTATTTTAGCACATGTTAAAATGTAGGATTTTAATTAATAGTTGTTAATTATTGATCATTATCATTAATTCTGTTTATTGGATATTATTTATTTGTTTGGAAATCTATATTGTTGGATTTGTATTTCTATGCAAAGACCACCGGTCACGCAAATAAAGATTTACTGTTCTGTTCTGTGTTAAATGTTAATTGCTAAAAGTTAAGAAGTTGAAGTGTGAACCACCCTGAACTTAAGGGAAATGATAGCATACAAATAGAAATCAATCATTCAATCTTCTATTTTTTTTTCTGTCTGTGACAAATTCAACATTTATGTTTATATACTTTTAATATGTTAGCTGTCCCAAGTCGCCATTGGCAAGAGGGGTGGGGTAGAAATGCATAAATAAATAAATAAATAAATAAACATGAGGAATTTCACCACTCACATTCCTCTTCTACCTTATCTATAACAGACAAACGGTAAAAACAGCATGACAGTAACCTGCTTTGGCTAATGGACCACTGTCACATTTGTTGTCGGGCCACTACCTGGGCTCTCAAATTGACAAATGGCTGAGGTCACAGTCTGGGGTACCACCCACCCGATCAAGGCAAAGTAGGCCATAGCATGTTAGCACACCTGTTCCTGTTGCCCAGATTGGGTCCACCATGGTTGCCCACCATGGCAACTGTCATAGGCCACCAAGGTTGCCTGACGTAGCAGGGGTTGGCGTGCTGAGGACAGCGCAGGGATGGAGCTCGATGGCCATATGTTTGTGATTTCTACATCCCCACAGGTCCTGGATGCATGAATGTTTGTTCCTGGTGCCAACCATGCCTGTGGTGGCTTGCCAACCCAAACTGGGCTGGGTTGCTGTCGCTGCCCAATCATGTTTGCTTTCATCCCCCCAAAATAGTCAACCAACAATAAGCTTCAGATGTAACTATTTTGTTTATTTATTTAATATTCTTGATATCCCACCTGTCCTGCCTCAGGCAGCTCGGGGCGGCTAACAATATCAAATCATAAATACATAATAAAATACAATTTATAAAACATAAATAAGATACCCATCCCCCAACCCATGCCCCCCCACACCCTCCCCGCAATACTCATCTCCTTCTCCAAATGCCTAGAGGAACAATAAGGTCTTACATAGCCACCAGAAGGTGTGCAGAGGCATCCTCCAGGAGGGAATTCCACAGCAATGACATGGCCACTGAGAATGACTTCCTCATAGTGATCATCCTCCAATGGTGTGGGACCTCAAGGAGAGCACTCCCAGCAGACTGCAAAGGCCGGTTTATGGCCCAGAGAATAAGGCAGTCCTTCAGATAAGTGGGACCCAGACCATGTAGAACTTTAAAGGATAAAACCAGCACCTTGAATCGGGCCTGGAAGACTATTGGAAGCCAGTGCAGTGCACGCAGAACTGGAGTTATATTGTCATGCCATCCCATCCCCATAAGGAGATGGGTCTCCACATTCTGCACTAGCTGCAGCCTCTGGACAATCGCCATGGACAGCCCCATGTAGAGCACATTATGGTAGTACCGTCTTGAGGTAATGAAAGCATGGATGATGGTGGAAAGGTCAGAATTATAAATATAGGGCCAGAGCCTTGTAACCAGATGTAATTGGCAAAAGGTGCCTCCAAGAACAACTACTACCTGGGCATCCAAGTTCAACTGCAGATTTAGGAGCACCCCCAGACTCTGGACCTGAGACACCAGAGGAGGGCAAACCCCATCTATGATGGGTGTCCCTCCCTCCCAGGTCACCGGCCCTACCAACAAGCATCACCTCCATCTTGTCAGGATTCAGTTTCAATCTACTTGCCCTCATGCAGTCCCCACAGCTTTCAGACACCAGGAAAGCCTTGAGACTGCCAGGCCTCACATCCCAAACCCCTTCAAAATCTCACCCAGTGGCTGTATACACATGTTGAACAGGAGGGGGGACAGAATAGAAACTTGCGGTACTCCACTCGGGAGGCCCCAGGGAGATGATAAACAATCCCAAAGCACCTGCTGGGATCTCCCAGCTAGGAAAGAATGGAACCATTAAAGAACAGTCCCGCTAACCCCAGCCAGATCTCACAGGCATGTCATCAATGCCTCATGGGCAACAGTATCAAATGCCGCTGAAAGATCTAACAGAATCAGCAGGGTCAAATTCTCCTGTCCAATTCTTGGTGCAGATCATCATCCAAAGCCACAATTACAGTCTCAGTGCCATACTAATTATGTAGTAAAATGTATATATCCAACATATAATTATTAACAAACATTTATATAGTGCCAGCAGTGTACCTGGCACTCTACAAAGTAATAAAATAGACACGGTCCCTGCCCCTAGGGCTTACAATATGAGAGACAGGAGCTGGGGGAGAGACTTAGGAAGGGGAACAGAGGGAGAGACAAGGGGTCTAACATTCATGAAGATGTGAGGTCTCAAGTGCACGTACTTGGCTTGGTTACGATGAGAATGACAGCAGACAGGTCCATGTGGCAAGGATAAGGGTAAACCTGTCTCTTATACACATCTAGATGTGTATAAGAGACAGGGCGTGGAACGGTGAGAGAAGGGACAGAGGAGGAGCGAAGTGCACGGGCTGGAGTATGGAGGGCGATAAGTGCAGAGAGGTAGGGGGGAGCAAGGTTATGAAGAGCTTTATAGGTGAAGACTAGGAGCTTGTGCAGGATTCGTTCAGGAAAGGGAAGCCAGTGAAGCAAAGAGAGTAGGGGCTGCACATGGTCGAAGTGACTGGCGAGGTAGATGAGGGTTTTGGACAGAGATGAGGGGAGAAAGGTGAGACCGGGGAAGGCCAGAAAGAAGGAGGTTACAATAATCGAGGCGAGAGATGACCAGAGCATGAACAAGAGTTTTGGCAGATGAGAGAGAGAGAAAAGGGCGAATCTTAACAATGTTATGGAGGGAGAAGCAACAGGATTTAGCAACAGAGTCAATGTAGGGTTTAAAAGAAAGGGGTGAGTCAAAGATGAAGCCTAGGCTACGGACTTGGGGGACAGGCAGAATGGTCTGTCCCCCAAATATTACTACATAATATTTAAGTCTGAATTGCGAATGTACCGAATAATAAAAAAATATTCACAAGTATTTCTGAAGTTCCGAGGACCAGTCCCAAGTATTCAGGCTGGTCCTCAGAACCTCACAGGATAGCTTGGATTCAGAGGGGTAGGAGGCAGGAAGCAGGGCAGTGGGCAGCACAGCCAGGGAAGCACAGGCCAGGGATGGGGGGTCCGGGAATAGGGCAGTGGGGAGCAGGGAAAGAGGAGCTGGGAAGAGGGCAGCAGAGTGTAGGAAAAGGGGATGCCACTAACCTTAAAGCTGTGCAGGAGCTGGGTACGCCACTCTGGGCTCTGCCTCCCTGTATTTTGAACAAGGTTTCTCTGAGCATGGTCATAAGGATCTCTGGGAGCATGCTGGGTAATGCAGTCCAGCTTCCTCCCAGACAGCATTAGTTCTCATCAGTTCTAATGCTGTATGGGAGCAAGCTGGCCTACATTTCCCAACATACTCCCAACTTTAGGACTATGCTTGGAGAAACCTCATTCAAAATATAGGGAGGCAGAGTCCAGAGCGGCACACCTGGCTCTCACATGGCTTTTTGGTCAGTGGCACCCTCTTTCCCTTTTCTACTGCCTTCTTCTATTCTCCCTGTCGCCCTATTCCCTGATTCCCCTATCCCCTTCCCTAGCCTGCTTTTTCTTTTTCCATGGCTGTGCTTTCCACTACCCCCCACCCCCCTTCCTGCAATTGGCTGAGGTTTTTCCAAGTCCCAAGTGGCGGGGTGATTCCTCAACCATTCAGAACTCAGAAAAATGAGAATGAATTGCCAAGTACTTGGTAAAATCGAGGAAAATATGAGTACCGAGTTTTAACCTTAGTATGAATCTTCTTGTTAGTTGTATTGTGACTGAATACAAGTGGCTGATGTATTGTTTCACAGATGAAAGAAATTAGAAGATGTGAGACTCAGGCCCTTTTCAAACAGGCACCCCCACCCCCTCACATACGTCTGGCGAGGCATCTGTAGGAATGCGGTGGTCACCGCCAGCAGGGGGGTGGGTCCCCATGGGAACACCGCCGGTGGTGGGTGGGCGTGTGTGCATGTTCCTGCACTCCATCCATCTCCACCCATTACTTACACATGGAGCAACCAGCGCCATGGGCATGCACCCACCTCCACCTGCTGCCAGCACACACCCATTCCCACCACCACCACCACCATGGCCCGTTTGAAGACGGCTTCAGACAAAGAAAGGTAGGAAGAAAGTACATGTTGGAGAGTTGATGGAAGGTGTCTTAATGTACAATTTCCTCTTTCTTTGAAATATGAGTAGAATGAGAAGAACCTTAATGGTGTTCTTAAACCATAGGTTTTTAGAAATGAAATGGAAGGAAACTGAAGTTGAAGTATGCATAGTAGTATAAAATCTATTAAGAAAAGAAAGGAACTATTTCTGTCAACCAGGTGGATCGGAGGAGAGGGGAGTCTCAGAAGTCTTCGAGGCTTCCTTCCCCCACGATCTGCTGTCAGTTGGGTGGACTGGGGCAGAGGGGAGCCTGGGAAGAGTGCATGCTTTCTTCCCAGACCATCTCCCCCATGATCCACATTTCTGCTCCCTACGTTCAGTCTCCAGGGTTCCACAAGTACCTTTCCAAGCAAGCTCTGCTCACAGCCTGGTTTAATCTGCCCAAGTTCCAACAAGTGAAGCCTCAGCTTCCTCATCTCACCTCAAAACAGGTGTTTTTCCTCTCATCATCCCGTTCTTCTGGGGCCCAGCCAGGGCTCCTGCCACTGGCCACTCAAGGCCCTGGGTCAGAGTGAAAATCTCCCGGTGCTGTCTCCAACACTCTCAGTGCTCCAGAGCCACCCCACTGCTTCCCTTGGCTTGAGCATTTCAGGTCTGTTTCACATTGGCTGCAGCATTCCCCTTTCAGCCCTCCAGCAGCTGTTGCAGTTATGCAGCCCTCTCTTCTGCATTCCCATTCTTCTCTGGTCTTCTGGCTGGACTGAAGGCTGGAAAATATGAGGTAGCCAGAGGAGAGGGCTGCAGGGTGGAATGCTGCAGCCACATATAAAACTGACCTGAAATTAACAAGTCAAGAGAAATGGCTGGACGGCAGCAGAGCAGCAAGACATTAGAGATAACATGTGGAGATACTCACCCAGATGGGTCTTGAGTGTCACCTCGGGCAGGAGCCCTGGTTGAACCCTGGCAATGTGGGACATTGAGGTGGACTGGACATTGAGGGAAACCTGGGAAGAGTGTGCACTCTCTTCCTAGGCCCCGATCCCTCACTCTCTGCTGTCAGTCATGTGGCCTGGGGGAGAAAGGAGCCTGGGAAGAGTGTTCACCCTTTCTTTCAAGGTTCCTAAACTAAAAGAAAGAGAACAGCACATGTGTGAAACAACTTCTATCTTCATAGACTAAAATGGAACTTTTTGAAGATTATAACATAAAAACTAGACTGTGAAATTGTAAGAAAAGGAACAGAAGCACAAACTGGGGAATATGCTTAAATTTTATAAACTACGTAGCACTCTACAAACAACCCGATACATTTTCTACCCTGCTTAACAGATTTGGAGGTAAACCAGAAGTTAATGCACAAAATGGGATAACTTTTAAATGTTTATATCTTATGACTTGGTCATCCAATCTTTCCAAAATGTTAATACCTCGAAAACAACCAATATACTAATGGTGTGTGTGAAATCTGGAACACATACCATCTATATGTCCCATTTTATAGGACATCAACACATTCCTGCTTATAATAAACTATACTTGCCTTACCTAATGGATAATGTACGCAGTTCATTGGGACATGACCCTTCTTTTTATTGTCTGTAGTTTGTGACTGTGTGTGAAATCTTGACCACTTTTAAAACTCTGACCAAACTCCCATTAGTTTTACTGGGGTCAAGATTTCAGCTAACATAATCTGAACTGAAAACCAAATGATTGGTTACAAAAAGGGAGCACTAGGGGGAAAAAGTAGTTTAGTTTAGTTTATTGGCATTGGCTTTTGCACTAGCCTAAAAGCAACAACAACATGAACATAGACATAAACATAATCATAAGAACCAATTAAATAAAATAAACCAACAGTTTGATAGTTCCACAATACCAAATTAATAATAATTTAAATTTATTACATTTACTATAACACAATAGTTTACCAAAAGAAAACCAAACTTCCATAGGAAGAAATATACTTAATAAAATTCCATGCAACAGCTGCTATCTTGCACCAGCAAGGACTTGCTTAGTATCAGCCTATTTGGGCTCTGATTTTAATTTAATTTCAACCCTTCGCTTGGATGCCATTCAAATAAAGGTTGCTAAAATTATCAAATTAGTCCTATCAGATAAGGTAAGAAGACATTTAAGACAATGCCCAATGTCCAAAAGATGTCAAGACTCCAACAGTGGAGCGACCCAAATTGCACACAATTGACCGTAATAGGGGCAATGTAAAACAAAATGCTCTGCAGTTTCAACTTCCACTAAACTACAGGAACATAATCTCATGTTATATTTGATTTTCTTATACCTACCTTCGAGAACAGCGATCTGGATTTGCTGGAATCAAAAGAGTGTATAACACCGTCAGAGCTTGCTATCCAGAATTGCATCCAAGTAAGGCTCAAAGTAACAATTTGATTTAATTTGTCCCAACCATGGGGCTACCTTCCACTGTTAGAAGACACCTAGGTCCCTTTGGTGAGCAATATCCCTAGCCCTGGTCAGAACCTCCCTACGAATAGCCACTAGGCTATTACCCAGAAAGTAATTAAATGAGAACCCCATTTCTTTAAGCAGGATATCCAGATAAATTAACCAAGGATACATCCGCAGGCCACAGTGCAGGAGATCCTCCCTAAGACATTGGAGTGGTAGCTCTGATTCCTTCTGGGCCAAAAGCCTGAGCCTGTATCTTATAAAGTTCTTCTGGGCATAAACTTCTATGAACTCAATACCTGTTTCAGCCCTTAGCACAGCTCCGGGGACTGACTTCCCTACTTGCAACACTCAAAGCAAAAAAAGATTTTGGATCCTCTCTAAAACCTCTATATTTGGAAATGGAATTATTTTGAGACCAAAAGCCACTAATGCAGGTACCTTTGCATAACAGACCCTCATAAATGTGGACAGCGGAACTCCCCGTGATACAATTGTTGCCCTAATTAGGCCTTGAAGTGTACCCAGGGCTTTAGCTGCCCTATGTTGCAAATGCATGTTCCAAGTACCCCTGTTGGAAAAGGTCATACCCAGATATAAAAATGATTTAACCACACCCAACTGCCCCACACTTGTTGACCAATGGATTTTCCTAGATTTCCTCCCCAAAACCATTATCTTTGATTTGGCTGCATTGATTTCTAGGCCATTGGTTTTGCAATAGGAGTGAAATTGGTCAATTGCTCACCTAAGACCTATTTTTGTCTGGGAGCAACGAACCAGATCATCCGCAAACTGCAGGAAGGATAAGTGCTTTGGTCCTATCTTAGGAAGATGAAATTTATCTGATGTTAAGCTAGCCGCCAAGTCAGAAAGATATAAATTGAAAAGCAGTGGAGCCAGGACACAGCCTTGACGCACCCATCTTCCTACAAAAACTGGGTTACGCTGTTTATGCCCCAGCCTCACTTTGATCACTGCTTCATTTCCAGATAGTAGATAGAGTATTGGATTTAGTATCGCATCACTAATTCCCCATGCCTTAAGTTTAGCCCACAGCCTGGACCTACAAACTGTATCAAAAGTCTTTGCCAGATCTATAAAGGCCAGAAAAAGCTGTTCCTTTTTAATTTTACAATATTTGAATATTTACTGCTGCAAAATGAAGCAGCAATCCAAGGTGCACTTCCCCCTACGAAAGCTAAATTGCTCTTGCGGGATTATTTTCTCTTCCTTAGCCCACCGTTGAAGGTAGCCAAACAGGATTTTTGCATAAAGCTTCCCAACTACAGAAAGCAAACTTATTGGTCTGTAGCAGGCAGGATCATTTTGTCTACCTTTTTTAAAAATTGGAGCTATCCAGGTCTGTAACCAAGATCGAGGAACTAAGTGGCCTTTACTAATCGCAAAAAATAATTTGGACAAAATCCGAGCCCACCAACAAGGAAAGGTTTGCAAGATTTCAGCAGTAATACAGTTGGGACCTGCTGCTTTGTTCCGATTCAAGGTCCCAATATATTCCAGTATTTGACTTTCTGGGAATTCTAACACATGCTGCCCAAGGTCTTGTCATCCCTCCTTGCCCCTTAAATCATCCACAGCAACATGCCGTACCGAATATAATTCACCAAAAAACTCTTTCCACAAAAGGTTTGAAATAGGGGAAACAATAAGGTTACCTTTGCTTTTCATGAATAAGAGAATACAATGATTACCACTTAGTTTTAGAAAAGTATAAGAAAATCTGGCATTAAGTGGTGTATAAAATCTGTAGAGAACTCATCTTTCTAATGATGGTGTAGTTCAGTGTGTGACCAATAAGAACTTTCTATGTTGTAGTAAGAATATGTCATTTTTATTCTCTAACTAACTGTGAAATTAAGGGAATGGAGGAAATTTACTTCACTGGAGATTAGGCAAAGCACTGGATGTCTTGAAACACGCAGAATTTTTACCAGTGTACAGACTAAACTATTTCAAACAAAGATATAAAAATATTATGGCCCAGCAAACATAACTGAAGCCTTTTCCAAGAAGTGGATAGGGTTATTAAATTTTTTAATGGGCTCTTTATAAAAAACAAAGACCAGCAAGAGTACATAGTATAATACAGAGGTAAAATGTGTCAGTCTGCAAATAATTACGTCAAAAATACATTGAGAAATGATTGTGTTGGACAGTATCAGTGCAACCCAAATTTACCAATCATATCAAATCAAGTTTATTCTTGTTAAAAACTGTACTTTAAAAAAGGGGTGACAATGCTTCCTATGGAGAAATCGTCTAATGCTTGTCAGATATGGAATAATTTGATTTCTCGGTATTATGGTAATGCTCTCTAAACTGGTTAGAGTGGATGGAAAGTGCCACTTTAAAGGAACCAGAATCTGTGACACTTTCTTAAGAGTTGTATAAACTGTCTGTAAAGATTTTTGTTTTATAAACTCCAGATCACAATTCTCATTTTCCACATTAAAAAGGGACAGTCTCATCTCATGGTTACATCCATGATTCTGTTGAAGTCAGCTAAATCATTCCAGTGTTACATGGATTTGAATGAGTAAATAACAGCAGGATCTGATTTTCAGATCTTTGAAAGAGATAAAGATAAGAATGTGAGGTTGAACTCAGAAAGAAAGAAAGTAGTAAAATCTCAAAAACTGATAACACTCCAGGAAGAGTGGACTAGCTGTATATATTTCTGCTCATGTTTGAAACGCTGCCACTGGATGTTCTTTGTCTCCAACAACTCTCACACTTTAGATCATTCTCAAACTTAGATCATTCTAATATGTGGGATAAAAAGAAGGCATTGTCATTTGGAACAGAGAAAAAAAGGTCCACAGTATTTAACAGAGCTGCATAAGCCATGAGAAACACTATCTTATTAGAACAGGGTTCTCCGATACATCCTGTTTTCACTAAGGCTGGAAAGATCATGATGACGTATCTGCATGCCACTTTCTGTTAGCATTTCTGCTTATGATGCTCAAGAAAGCCAGGGAATGCAGAAGGGTACCCACATACAAACAAAAAAGGAAAGGAAAAATTCTTCATGAAAATAAGTTATTCAAGTTCTGTCAGATCTCAGAAATTAATTTTGAGCTGTAGACAGACGTTTAGTGTAGTGTAGCAGCAAAGTACCTCCAAGCTTTATTTATTTTATTTTAAAAAAATTCTATCCCTCCCATCCTGCCACATGCAGCTCTGGGGCGCCTCACTACAATAACTACAATAGCAACAATAAAAACAGCTTTAAAGCAAACACCAGGGAGGATTTTTTTTAAAAAAAGATATCTCTGGGGGAAATATAGCTCAGTGGATAGCACTGCTACATGGAAGTTACCAAGTGTTTCAGTTCTCCAGGTCAGTCGTAATCCTGGAGTAAGTCCTGTTTACATGGGTGAGCATCTGGCACCTTTAAATTTGCCCTCCACTTCCACTACAACCAACCCATTCCACCAATGGTATATCACAATGGCCACAATCCCAAACCCCCTCCTCATGGGATCCATGTGGGATCTGCATGGGTCCTATGAGGGTTCTGCATGGCACAACATACTTTCAATGGTTATGTGTGAGGTTTGCATGCATGTGCACTCATGCAGCACACACAGAGCATGGGTTCGGACCCACTGTGTTCCACCTGTGTGGACTCGACAGCCAGATCTTCTCATCCATATAGCCTTAACAAAGTCCCAATATAAAGACACTCCTTATCTGCATGTCCCACATGGCCAGCCTAGTCCTGAAGTAGTACCTGTCTCTGCTTATCCCACAGTCGTGTGTTGTTTGGGCTAAACCTTAGTAGCCCACAGCAATGGGTGATTTCAGATGTTACGGGGTCCCGATTCACCACAGTGGATTCCCCGCGGTGGTGAACCAATCAACCACCCCCCGTGGTCAAAGAAGGTACCGAACAGATGTGACGGGAGCAGGACCACAGCAGGGAATTGGGCCGTCAGACCACGGCCTGGGGCAGCGCAACAGATGCCAATTCCCGACCATGGTCAAAACACCCAGAAGGCACCAGGGAGGGGCAGGACACATACATGGCCGACTGAGGGAAAACGAAGCCAGAAGTGCCTAAAGGGAACACCCACACAAGGGAAAAGGGAAGGGAGGGGGAAGAGCGAGAAGAGCCATCGGGGAAGCGCACACAGCAGGCACAGAGACAACGAGGGCACAGTGGAAGACACAGCACATACACACACACAGACATACACACACGCATGTGGGAAAGGAAGGGAAGGGTACACAGTGGGACAGAAAACACACACGACACAACAGGCACAGGGGGGAGGGGAGGCCGCCCCATAGGCAGGGCAGGACATGGGAAATGGCACCCAGAACCCCCACAACAGCACAGACCGAACGGGCACCCCTACAGATACACAGGCAGTTCCGGAACGGGGGGGAGGGGAGGCAAAAGATTGGGCCACAGGCACAGGAGGAGTCCACACAGAACGGGGAGCAGCCTGGGAACATCCGATGGGGCAGACAGGCACCCAAGCTTATTTAAATTTGAACACTTACAAGGCTGTGAGATCTCACTGCATTAAAGGGGAGTAGTACATTCTCACATTACAAAACTCCAGCACTTATATCACCCGATATTATCTCGAACAATTATAAGAACCCATTTTTTTCATATGTAAAAGTAGCCTTATAGACAAAAGAAGGTCATGTAGTTAAGAGTCAGGGGTGCCAGTCCAAGTTGTTTATCTTGCTTGAACCATCACAGTCTTCCTTATGTCCTTGAATGTCCCTCAGTCCTTTTGCCATCTGTAAAATGGTCAGGGCCAGCCTTACTGCGGGATAGCTAGGGGTGGCCGCTCAGGGCCCTGTGCTTGGGGGCCCCTGAAGTTCAGGGGTGTGTGTAGAAATGTATACATTTATTTATTTTTAAAGTGGGGGGGGACTCGGGTTGGTGCGGTGCCGCACTGCACTGGCAGGCAGAAGCGGCACCGCAGGGCCCCTCCCCCCAACCCCTAGAACACCCACCCACGGCTGAGGCCTCACCTCCTCCTCCTTGGTCCTCACAGCCTGACTGGCCCCTCCTTCTCTCTCCCGGTAGTTGCATGAAAGCAACTTCTGGGAGGGAGAGAGGACCCATGGGCACACAGCGTGCCGAGCAGCAGGCTGCTTACCTGCTGCTGGGAAGAGGTCAGAGGCGGCGGCGTGAGGAGCAGCGGCGGGCTGGCGGTGGAATAGAGTGGGCAGCGCTGGGAGAAAGAGCAGAGCAGGCAGCGAGGGCCGGTGGCGGGTCCCTCACCACTAGGATGAGGATCTCCTGCATGGCGACTGGGGGATGGGACCGGAGAGGAGGAGGCAGTGCAGCATGAGTGTGTGTGTGAGTTTGAATGAGTGTGTGTGTGTGTGTGTGTGTGTGTGCAGTGTGTGTGTGTCTATGAGAGAGAGAGAGAGAGAGAAAGAGAGAGAGAGGGAGAGAGAGAGAGCATCATGTGTGTGAGTATGGGGATTGGGGGTGTGAGAGATGAAAGCGCGTGTGTAAGCTTGAATGGGTGTGTGTGAAAGAGAGAGGTAAGAGCATGTGTGAGAGTATGAATGGGTTTGAGGTGTGTGTGAGAGAGATAAAAGTGTGTGTTTAAGATTGAATGTGTGTGTGTGTGTGTATGTGTGAAAGAGTGTATGTGAGTATGAATGGAGATTGAGGGGTGTCTGTGAGAGATAAAAGTGTGTGTGTAAGCTTGAATGTGTGTGTGTGTGTGTGTGTGTGTGTGTGTGTGTGTGTGAGAGAGAGAGAGAGAGAGAGAGAGAGCGAGAGAGAGAGAGAGAGCTGAAAGCCTGTATGACAGTGTAAGCTTGAATGGGTGTGTGTGAAAAAGAGAGAGAGAGAGAGGTGAGAGCATGTGTGTGAGTATGAATGGGTGTGTGTGAAAGAGAGAGATGAAAGTGTGTGTGTAAACTTGAATGGGTGTGTGAGTGAAGAGAGAAAGGTGAACGTGTGGGTGTGAGCTTGAATGGGTGTGTGTATGAAAGAGAGAGGTGAAAGCATGTGTGTGAGCTTGAATGGGTGTGTGAGTGAAGAGAGAGAGGTGAAAGTGTGTGTGTGAGTTTGAATGGGTGTGTGTGAGAGAAGTGAGAGCATGTGTGAGAAACCAATTGAATGAATGTGTATGAGAGAATGAATGTGTGTGAGAGGTGTGTAAGGGTGTGGGTGAGTGTGTGCGCGCGAGTGGGAGCTGCTCTCTCTACCCCCTTCCCCCTCCCATGGCTGTCACCCCTCACCCCTGATGGCTGCCCCCACTCCCCCATGGCTCCTGGAGGGGGAAAGGGAGCCACCCCCCTGCCCAAAGAGAGGCCCAGCAGAACGTTCCTGCTGTCCCCTCCTGCTTCGCAACCTAAGCCTGTCAGCCTCCAGTCCGGCTCCCAGAAGACCCAGGCCCAGCAGCAGCTGAGGTATGGGCCACCCAGCCAATACCTCTTCCTTCTCTTTCTTCATATGAGCTCATTTGTGCTGCTACACGCATCTGTGGGTCTTTGGGAGTAGAGTGGGGCCATCTGGGGGTGGTTTGGGAAGAGGCTGGGGGTGCTGTGTTCGTGGGGGAGTTGTTTCATGTTTGATATGTTTAACTGGGTTTTTAGTACTTTGGTGCTTGAGACCCTTAAATCCAAGAACTGGAAAGGGATCACACTGACAAAGTTTTGCTAAGAGCTGTGTTTGGCTGCTCTGGGTCTGAGGTTCAGTTCCTCATCCCTGCTTTCATGGGGGGTGCCGTGTCCGTGTGGGGGTTGTTTAATTTATGTTTGATCAGCTGGATCTATGTTTGAACGCCTGTGTTGGGAGTGTAATAGGAGCCAGGGCTTCTAGGTGCTGGGAGCCAGGGCTTCTGGGTTCTCAGGGAGGGAAGTGGGAGCTAGTGGGTTAGTGCAAGGGGGACTGTGTGTGGTAAAATGGAGGTTTGGAAATCCTGAGAGAGATGTCACTGCAAGTCATGCTATTTCAGTTGTGTTCAAAATGTTGGAAATGGGATGGGCATGGTAAAATTGGACTTAGGCTGTGACTGGATTACAAGGAAATTTATAAACTCCATCCTTCAAGGATGGGTTCCTGTGTTTTGGGTTTACAAATTATTTATTTTAAGCTTGATGTGTATGTAGACTGTGTTTTCTTCCATCTGATGTTAAAACTGGGAACTCCTTGCTGCTGTGTTTTGCCAGTGTTTTGGATGTTTCCCTGTGTTTTGGGTTTATACATTATTTATTTTCAGCTTGATGTGCATGTAGACTGTGTTTTCTTCCATTCGATGTTAACCATGGGAACTCCTTGCTGCTGTGTTTTGCCAGTGTTTTGGGTGTTCCCCTGTGTTTTGGGTTGATACATTATTTATTTTAAGCTAGATGTGCATATAGACTGTGTTTTCTTCAATCCAATGTTAACCATGGGAACTCCTTGCTGATGGGTTATGCCATGCCACTGGCCTACCATCCCCCTGGCTCCGCTTACCGTCCCCCTGGCTCTGCCCCTAGGCCCGCCAGCCCAGTCTTACTGCCCCAGTGCCCCTCCAACATAAAAACCCACTAGCCGCCCCTGGGAAAGCACGTGAAGCTGAAGGGGCCCCGCATTTTGTGTTCACCCAGGGCCCCTCAATTTCTAAGACCGGCCCTGAAAATGGTGGTATTGTCAATGACATTTAAGTGTGATCCTAAAGCATCATGTAATCTTTCAGTAAAAAAAAATCAAAAAGAATAATCCCCACACAATTGTCTTACTGATTGCTTCCTGAATGGAAATATCAGTTTTGTTATATTTAAAATTTTGACCTTACACTGAGCTTGCATGTGTCTTTTGAATACATTTCTTTGATGTATTACTGTATTACTGTGATGTATTCTGTGATGTATTCTGTGATAAAGTATTTCTTACAGAAACAGCAAAGTTTACTTAATATTTATGCTTAAGTGTCTTTGTATATGACAGACATAGCTAGATACTGGCAAATCTAATCTCCTGAAAGCTCTGATATTATGACGTCAATTAGATTTGACATGTTAAATTATCTGAAGCTCAAGCTTGAAGTTGATATTGATATTTATAAGTAATGGCTTTATTATTATTATTATTATTATTATTATTATTATTATTATTATTATAGTGCCGGTCATGTACCTGGCGCTGTACAGAACATAGACATAGATGCGGTCCCTACCTGTGGCTTACAATCTAAAAGACAAGGAGGGGGAGACAGGGAGAGGGGACAGTGGGAGAGACAGGGGAGAAGACAAGCGATGGGTGAACAGAATGTGATTCAGATGTTCAGTCGTTCAGTTCGAAACCCGATTTCGGGTTCGATGGTTCGGTTCAGCCGAGTTTGGTTTGGCCGAACTTAGCCGAACATTCAAAAATAGCGAAATCGATACCTAAATGGAAATGAAATTGAAACCGAAACCTGATTTTTGGCCCTGGAAAGATGGTTTTCTTGCCTCCGAACTCATCCAAACTCGTCTGAACACGACCGAACTGTTTGGTCATTCAAGAGTTCGGTTCGGACATTCGATTCGGACATCCGAACAGACCGAGTTCGGTCCGAACTCCGAACATCCAAACCATGTTCGCCCATCCCAAGAAGGAAGGGGAACAGAGGGAGAGACAAGGGGTGTAACATTCACAAAGTTGCGAGGTCTCAGGTGCACGTGCTTGGCTTGATTATATCAAGAATGATGGCTGACTGGTCTATTTGGTGAGGATATGAATACACAGACCTCAGGTAACATAATGTACTGGATGGAAGGTATCAACAGGAGTTAGGTGAGGGGAGAGAGGAGTCAGGGAGGGCATAGCAGAAGAGGTGGGTCTTGAGGAGGGATTTGAAGGTACGAAGGGAGGGGATATGGGCAGGCAGGGAGTTCCAGGCATGTGGCGCAGTTAGAGAGAAGGGACAAAGGCAGCTAGGGGAGCAGGGGAGGTGTGGGAGTGTGAGAGAGGGGACAGAGCAGGAGGGGAGTTCATGAATTGGAGTACGGAGGGAAATTAGCGCAGAGAGGTATGGGGAAGCAAGGTTGTGAAGAGCTTTATAATGAAGACTAGAATCTTGTGTGGGATTTGTTCAGGCAGGGAGAGCCAGTGAATAGATGAGAGGAGGGACTGCACATGGTTGAAGTGATGGGCGAGGTGGATGACCCTGGCAGCAAAGCTTTGGACAGAGATAAGGGGAGAAAGGGGAGAACGGGAGAAGCCAGTGAAAAGGAGGTTACAGTAATCAAGACAAGAGATGACCAAGACATGAATTTTATTTTATTCATTTCTTGACATTTCTATGCCACCCCTCATGCCCATGTCATCTTGGGGTGGCTAACAATACAATAAAACAATAAAATACATTAAAAACCAACATCAATTTTAAAATAATTTAAAAACCCCCAACCCTAACCCTACCCTCCAATTCCCCCCAATTCCCCACTCCACCAGTCTCCCCCATTTACCCCTCCCTCCCCCCCTCCCCTCCAAAGGCCTGGGCAAACAGTCAAGTCTTGCATGCTCGCCGAAAGGCGAGCAGACCCGGGGACAGGCGGGCTTCCCTCAGAAGGGAGTTCCACAACCGTGGCCTGACCACCGAGAATACCCTCTCCATGGTGGCCCCCCGCCTTACATGGGGGACCTCCAGATAGGCACCCCCAGTGGATCGGAGGGTCCGTCCTGAGTCATGGAAGGCGAGACGGTCCCCAAGATAAGGGTTTCTACAGAGGAGACAGGGAGAAAAGGGCGAATCTTAGCAATGTTATGCAGGGAAAAGCAACAGTATCTGGCAACAGAGTCAATGTAGGGTTTAAAAGAAGGGTGAGTCAAAGATGAAGCCTACACTATGGGCTTGGGGGATGGGAAGGATGGTGACCCCGTCAATAAGGTTCGACAGGGAGAATGGGGAGGAAGGATGAAGGGGGAAGATAAGGAGTTCAGTTTTAGCCATGTTGAGTTTGAGTTGATGATGAGACATCCAGGTAGAGATTTCAGAGAGACAGCTTGTGAGGAGAGCTTGAACAGATGGAGAGAGAGAGTAGAAAGATAGAGTTGAGCGTCATCAGATTAGAGGTGATATTGGAAGCCATGAGAGGCAATGAGTTTGCCTAAGGACAGGGTGTAGATAGAGAAGAGGAGAGGGCTAAGGACAGAGCCTTGGGGAACACCAACTGGCATTTTC
Organism: Sphenodon punctatus; assembly: GCA_003113815.1. Taxonomy (NCBI): domain Eukaryota; kingdom Metazoa; phylum Chordata; class Lepidosauria; order Sphenodontia; family Sphenodontidae; genus Sphenodon; species Sphenodon punctatus. Next base: position 479,171 of record QEPC01002663.1, read on the forward strand.
AGTGAATCAAAATGAAACAACAGCAATTCTATTTCTGATGGCTTCAGAACCACTAATAGCAGAAGGTACAGAAACTGGATAGCTAGAAATGTACAGTAGTTGTAGAAAATGCCAACTTTTTTTTAAAAGAAGTCAAAACTTTCAAAACACCTCTTTCCTACCCGACTGTGTATAAACAAGTGAAATTGAGATTAAAATAGAAGCAACATATATCCTAGTGGAAGTGTTCCTAAATGGTATAATTTGTTCTAATTTTCAGCATATGGTAGCAAACATTGTCTTAATCTAAATGCCATTCAAACATCAGTCTGTGTCCTAATTTTCAATGCTTTGCTCTTAACAATAATGTTTTGGGTGTTTTTGCAGGATCAGGTAATTTATTTAAAGGCTACTTGTATATAAGAAGGAAATAGATTAGACTTAATTTGGGTAAAATGCTGCAACTTAACTGCTCATTGTTCACAGAATTTCTGATGCACCACATTCTACCCTTTTATATAGGTCTTAAACTCAGCTCCAGAGAGAGCAACGAGCAGTGCATTCTCTCATATATAAAAGTTTGGGGGGTGGGGGAGCAGACTGATGGGGCAGTCCTCTATCTTAAGAGTCAATGGGAATTTTTCCATTGATTTCCAAAGGTGGACAATTATGCCCTTAGTGGCAATTGACTTTGGTTCCCCCACCCTCCTCAATATGAAACAAAGATACCCTTTAAATGCAAATCTAATGGAAAGTTTCACATTTCACAGAATGAGGGAGATGCTGGTAATGTGCACATAGATGAGTGGAAGGCTACTGATGAGAAGAGAAGAATAGGCTATGAGGAGAATGCATAGTTAAAATGGAAATAAAAGAAACATTAGAAGGACATAAAGAGAAAAAGAGAGATGTATTGCTTTAATCCTTGCTGTTGAAAAATATTGGATTTCAAATTAATAATTGATTATAAATTTGAGTTAGGAAGATGGCAAATTTTCGAATTCTCAATGGTAGATCAGGGTCAGAAATCCCAGGTGCTTGTACTTACCTATCTACTAGATGGACAAGCACAATTGATTATATTTTAGTTGAACCTCATAAAGGGGTATGTTATTTAAAAATCTGATGTTTCAGTTAGGGCAGAAAGTGATCTCCTCCCTCTAACTTTAGCGATGACTTTACCTGCCAGTGTGGATAAATCTAAACAGATATTTTCAATAATGGTAAATAAGTCAAGGATATTATGAAAGAATGAAGATGCAGCTAAATGTTTGTAATGATTGGGTCCCTTTAGTAAGTCAGTGTTTAATGGAGATGAATGATACAGTAGCATTTTAAAAAAATATACGTGGAGCTGATTCAGAAGTTTGAAGTTGTTTTGACTAGACAATATTGTTTAACAAAGAATGATACCTGGCATAAGGCTTGATTTGATGACAACTGCATTAGAACAAAAAATGACTCAATGGGTGAAAACAGACATGACGCTACCCTCCCTTTAACCACCCTTGGTAGCTATTTATGCATGTTGCAGGGCTGTATTGGTGCCCTATGCAGCCCTGAAACATGCATAAATAACCACCAATGGTGGTTAAAGGGTGGGTAGCATCATGCCTGTTTTTATCCAATGAGAAAGCTAAAGGAATTTAACCTAAAATAAGATCAAGGAACTTATGGACAAGTACAGCTTGCCAAAAAAGTGTACAAACACCTCCTAAATGTAAAGAAGGAGGAATATGAGAACAGACACCAGGAAGATTTAAACAAAGCAACTGAATTAAAGAATAATAAACATTTTTGGCAGATAATTTCTAAAGGAATGAAAACTATAGCAATGAAACCAGACTGCTAGACAGGTTAATTTCAGACATTACAAGATCACAGGGAATTTTCAGACATTACGAGATCACAGGGTATTTTCAGATGTTATGAGATCACGCTCAACCACAGTCAATACCCTGTGGTGGGGAATGGTCCCATAACGTCTGTTGGGGAACCAGAAGTCCCGCCCCCAGATGTTTGCAACGCTCAATCCCCACCAGGAATCACATTCACCACACGATTGGCTGAATCCGTGGGGCTGGCAACAATCACGTCATGAAGGAGATTCCTGGTGGGGATGAAGGGGCCCATCACGTCTGGATGGTGATCACGGCCCGGAATCCCTGCCAGGATTCTGGTCCGTGGTCATTTTGGGTGGGCTCTGCGGCCGCATTGGCTGAGGCGCCCGCCCGTCTCCCCAGAGGGTGGGCGGCGAGTGAGCATGGAGCATGAGGGGGAGGGGCCGTGCGGCTGCACGTTGCGCCGTGTGACCCCGACCCCTCCCCGATTCCCCACCGGGATCCCCCGGCATGTCTGTTGGTTGTGCCGGAGTGATCCCGGCAGGGAATCTGAGGGTTGTTTCCATGACGGGGCGAAGTCACCCTGTCACGTCTGAAAACACCCATAGTCAACCACAGTGAACCACACTCAACCTGCGGCGGTGCCAAAGCGCACTGAACGTCTATTTTGTGGGCGCTAGATGTTCACCACAGTCAATCCCCACCAGGGGTCAAAATCAACCATGCTTCTGGAGTTCCGGTCTGGACCATCTCTGAAAGCATGGTCAATGCGATTCCCACCGGGAAACAACAAAAAGTAACATCTGAATGGGTACCACCAGTTGGAATCAAGCAAAACAATTCCCAGCTGGGGACAAAGCACGCAGCATCGCTGCCAGGCAACCAGCAACAACACAGGCAGCACAGGGAGATTTAAAGGGCACACAGCAGCAGGGGGACATGGCGGGATGGAGCGAGGCAGAAGGGAGAAGAGAGTGGTGGGAGAGAGAGCAAGGCAGGAGGCGGTGTAGGTGGCAGAGGAGGTGGAGGTGCAGGCGGCGGAGGAGGTGGTCGTGCTTCAAATGGAGGCAGTGGAGGGACAGCAGTAGCTGCAGAAGCAGCAGCAGCCGGGATGGGCCGAACCGGCGCCTGCAGCTGGCCCATGGGACGAGACACCCCGGAAACGGGTAAGGGGACAGAAGGGGGTGGAGGCGGCACGGGGGCCCGAAGACGGGTGGACAGGCCGTCAGGGGGAGCGAACGGGGGAGGGACATGGGGCTGTGGCAACCTGGTATCCAACCCTCTCCCCTCTCACGACCCACAGACACGGAAACGGGTCTGGTAGCCTGAGCGCCCGGAGAAGACGACTGGAAGGCAGGAAGAGGAGCAGGAGGGGAAAGACTGTGACCTGGAGGGTGCCCATGGGAGACAGCCGTGCCATCGAGGAGGACAATGGTGCACAGAGAAACCTAGGATTTTATCCGGGGGACCCTGGAGCACCAGCTGGAGCTGGCGGTCAACCAATGCAATGAACGTGTCTTCAAGGAGATCATGCGGGAAATGGAGGTGGCAGGGCATCTCAGGACAGTGGCCCAGTGCTGGTTGAAGGCCAAGGAGATAAATAGGGGGTACAAGGCCATCAAGGACAACAACTGGCGGTCCAGCCACAGAGCCTGTTCTGCCCCTTACTACGATGTCCTGTATCGCATCCTTCACATGAAGTGGTCCATAGTTGCCCCATGCCTCGCGGGGAGCACCGTAGTCCAGGGCAGGGAATGGGCCGAGGTACCCCCTCCCCTTGCCACCACTGGAGAAGACCCCGGCTCAAGGAGCTCTGCCTCCCATGAGGAATGCCCCAGGACCTCGGGGACCAGCAGGCCCCCCACATTCCCCGAGAGACCCCAGTCGTGGTCCCCAGCAGGAGGATCCGAGGCCGGCACCCTGGTCACCATCAGCCAGTGGACACAGGGGGACCTCAGCCACACTGAGGAGCCAACCTCGGAGGGCTCCGAGACCAACATAGAGGGTAAGCAGGCAGGTGGGATGGGACACGGACTGGGGGGGAAGGCCTGGGGGGGAGGAAGGGGGCCCATGGGCCCACCCTCAGCAACCCCCCAACACCCCGGGGCCCAAAGAAGGGGAATAGTGATTTCTGGGGGACGGGACCCGCAACAGCCAGGCAAAGGGAACGGAGGCAAGTGGTCCCAGGAGCAACCAGAGGCCCCAGGTGAGACACCTCTACAAGGAGGGGGGCAGGGTCTGGGGCAGGGACACCGGACTCTGTGGTGGGGTCACCCACAGGAGGCAGGTAGTGGGGCAGGCCCCCCAACCGTGGCACGGAAGGGGGGGAGGGCATCTGGGGTGGCTAACCATCCCCTACAATGCATCCCAACAGGGCTACCCGCCGGGGAGCAGCAGGGATGACCCGTGCCCCCGGTCCAACGGATGAGGGAGCACCAGGCATGAGTATGGCACCGCAGGGATGAGCAGGTGGAAGACATTGTCCACTCCACCACGGAGCAGGGCGAGAGGATGATCGAGGTCATTGACCATATGGAGATGGCCACCGAAAGGGCCATGAAGTAGGCAGAGGCCAGGGACCGGAGGCTGCAGGCGGAGGTGCACCTCGAAAGGAGGCAGGATCACTGGGAGCACAGCAGGCAGGTGGAGGCATTCAGGCGGCTAGAACAGGCCATAGACCAGATGGTCAGGGAGCATTCCACTAAGATGGACTCATCCCATGACATAGTCACCTCCCTGCTCCCTGGGTACAATGAGTGCCTATGTCATGGCAGTCACCCCGCTGGGAAACCTGCCTGCCCCTGTCCCCATGCCAGGCCCCTGTCCCCATGCCAGGCCCCGCAGCACCCACACCACCTTCACCACCACCCCAGCCACTGGCACGCTCACTGAGGCTGCGCTTCAGCCTACCGGCCCCTGTAGACCTCAGGAGGGAGCTTCCAGTGAGGGGGGCCCTCCAGCCCCTGGCCCGCCCACCCTCCCACCACAGCCCAACCCGCAGGACACCAAGGCCTCCCAAGACACAGTTTGGGACACGGACAGCGGGGGGGGGGAGGGGAGCACCCAGAGCTCCACGGCGATCACAGGGCAGCCGAGGGGGAGGCCCCAGAGATGGGGTGGGGATGGGGGGAAGGGGAAGATAGGTATTGGGGGGGAGCACAGCACAGGGAGGTGGGTGGGTGGTGGTGGTGGTGGGGACACAAGTACCAGTGGTTAGCAATAAAGGGTTGGGTAAAGCTATTGCCTCCTTTGGTTAGTTCATAGGCCTGGGCCAGTGGGAGGGTGGGTGACTATACAGGTCCGTGCCCAGGGCACTGGTGGGGCTCCCAGAGAGTTGGAGCGGGGGGGTGCACCTCACACCTCGACCTCCCGGATGATCCGCCTCGCTAGGGCGGCATGGATGCACTTAGCATATCTGTACTCCCGTGGGTTCTTGGCATTCACATAGAGCAGCACGGGGCCAGGAGGGTGCCAGGGCACGGGGTAGTCGAGGGCAGCTCACTCGGTCTCACACACGTTGTGCAGCACACAGCAGGCACCGATCACGAGGGATGAGGTCTCCACCGTGTAGTCAAGCCAGCCCGCGAGTCTCCTCCAGCGCTGCTAGAGGGCCCAGAAGGCCCTCCCGACCATGGTACTACTTGCACACAGGCGAGTATTGTAGAGTGCCTCCACAGGGTTCCTGGCAACCGGGTACGTCTTCATCAGCCATCGGGTAAGTGGGTAGGCTAGGTTCCCCAGGATGCAGGGGGGGCATCATCACCCCCTTGATCTGGGTTATCCCCATGTCTGCGAAGTCTCCGGGGTACATCCGGGCATAGAAGGGGGAGATGGTCATGATCCGGGCATCGTGACTGCAACCTGAGTGGCCCGTCTAAATCTCTATGAACCAACCCCGGTGGTCCACGACCGCCTGCAGTTGCAGGGAGTGGTACCCGTGTCTGTTGACATATTCCGAGGCCTGCACAGCAGATGGGCACAGGATCTCTATGTGGGTGCTGTCCATGGTGCCCATGCAGTTGGGGAACCCACCAGCTGCGAAGCTGGCCATCACGGCTTCCTGGTCCATCAGCTGGATCACTCAGTCCAGGAGCATGCCTTCCACTGCCTCGCAGACGTTCCACAGGATTCTGGTGACGGTGCTTACCCCAACGCCGAAGTACTGCGAGACGGAGTGACAGGACTCGGGTGTTGCAAGGGTCCAGACCCTGATGTCCAGCCACTGGATCATGGGTATAGGGGCCCACATGGGCATGGCCTGCCACTCCAGCCAGGGCGTTAGCAGCTCCGCGAGCCGCAGGAGGACACGCATGTCCATCCGAAAGTGCGCTCTCCATGCGGACCCGTCCCATTTGGGCAAGGGCCCTGGCCCACCACCCCTGTGCCCGCTCCATGACCCATACCCACCGGTCGATGGATATTGCGAGCAGGGCTGCTCACCCCATGGTCTCCCTCTGCCACTGGAGCCAGCCGGCCGCCTCACGGAGCACTGCTGCCTGGCCCCGGGCACGGAGGAGGCCCAGTTGGGCTGCCCCGGATACCTGCTGGGACCTGAGTCAGACCAGATAGTGCCTGCACCTCCAGGCCCTTGCAGCACTCCTGGCCATGCACACATGCAGCCGGGCAGCCAGGTGCACCTCTGCAGTCTGGATGCGCAGGAGGTCTGTGTGGGAGCGGTACCACTCTGCACACACAGCGAGGTGCATTGCACAGGCACCCAATTGGCCCAACTCCATGGTGACGGGTGATCCGGGTGGGTTGGGGGCCACACCTGTTGTAGGTTGGGACCGGTGTAGCCCCGCCGCCGGTCACTCCCCCGGGTCGCCCTGGATGCCCCCCAGACCAGCAGGCCTGACTCCTGCAGGGCCAGTGGGCTGGGGAGGATGCGGGTAGCCCACTGCCTGCATATGCCTTCCCATCAGGGGGCATTACGCTTTGTCCTGCCCTTGGGTGGGCATGTGCGGGCAGCAGCTGCATTCCTGCTGTCATCACCTCCCACCTCTCTGTATCGGCTGCCTGATGTCCTGGGCACCCCGATTAGTGTGTAAGCTGCCCTGCCTATGTGCTCTGTTGCAGCAGCTGGACTGGGTCCGCACCCCACGCCTCACTCTGTATCTGTACAATGTTGCGGCCTATGCGCTTATCGCTTGGCCTTGGAGCTCCCCGGCTTCCTCTCCTGTCCCTCTAAGGATTGTGGGGGCCCCCTTTCATTGTGTTTAGTCTCAGGTGCTTGCTGAACCATGGCTGGCTGAGCTTCCCCCAGGCTCGCAGACCCCAGAACCCCGGGCACCCCGCGCACCCCGCTTAGCTGGACCTTCCGCGAGACCATGGTCCTGTGTGACCTGTGTCATTCTCTGGCCGTGCAATTGCTCCTGAGCTTCCCAGACAGCCTCATAGGTGCCTATGAGAGTATGAGCTCCTGGCTTTGGTACTATGGCCATGTGGCGAGTGCCTGCGATTGCTGTCTGCATGAGGAGAAGCTGGGCCTGTGTCCCTTTCCCAATGAGCGCATCACAGAGATGAGGTGCTCGCATGTGGGGTGGTTGGCTGTGGAGACTGTGTCCACCCTCTCTGTGTGCAGCCTGTCTGGCTTCACGGCTTGCCTGTCGGTGGAGGAGCGACCTGCCCTGGCTGTGTCCTTCTTTGGCTGTGTTCATGGGGCCCAAGGTTACCAGCGGTCCCGCGATCTATCACCACCTGTTGGAGCTGGGTCACCTTCTGTGGCCCCCACCTGCAGACTATGGCCTGTCGGAGTCCTCTGAAGCAGAGGTGACAGTGCTGGCCGGTGAGTGGTCCCGATCCAATGTGCATGTGGGGCTCTCTGCCCAGGACCCCTTTGAGGCGTACTACCTCATTGTCCACCACATGTCTGCGCTGGGGTACCATTGGGGCATGCTTCAGTGGCCGCACTTCATGTACCTGGTGGGCCACCTGGCCCCGTGCCCCTTTGTGGCCCCCTGCAGCTGGCTGTGAGGCCCCCCCTGTGCCTTCCTGGCCCTGGATACTGGCTCTGGTGTGTGCTCCCGCCTCCATCCTGGTGCCGTGAGTCACTGCCCCTTCCCTCCCTGCTGTTCCTGGCTTGCTGCTGTGCTGGCTGTGTCTTTGGGTTCTGCTGCCCCTGCCTGTGGCTCTTGGCCCTGTCCACCACCACCCCGTCCGCCTCTGCAACAGGTGTTCCCCTCCGTGACTGCCTTCTCCTGCAGCTGTATCCTGAACAGTGTACCGGCACCTTGAGGCCCGGGTGCCGCTTTCCTTTGTGTTCCGGCCTTGCTCCCTCCTGTGTCCACCCCCTCCCCCAGGTGCCTGTGTAACTGTGGGGTTCCGGGGCCCTGGGACTGGGGATCTGGGAGCCCTCCCGGTAGGGATGTGTGTTGCTGGACTGGCTGCCCTGCTCCTCATCTCCGTCTCACCTCCATCCCATCCATCGCACCCTGTCCAGCGCGTGGAATCCCTGTTGGTCTCCTGGACTGTTTCCAGTCTGCTCCCCGGTCTGTGGGGCCTCCCCCTGTGCTTGTGCTGTGCCCCTGGGGTTCCCCCCACTCCGGGACTGCCTGTGTTGCTGTGGGGGTGCCCGTGCAGGCTGTGCTGTTGTGGGGGTTCTGTTTGCCGTTCCCCTTGTCCTGCCCCGAGCCCTGGGCTGGGTCCCCCCCTGCTCCCTATCCCCGGACCCCCTTCCTCCCTCCTTTGCTCATTGTGCCATGTGTGTTGTCTGTCCTTCTGTGTTCCCCCTTCCCTTCCTTTCCCATCTGGATGTGTGTGTGCCTGGGCGTGTGTTTGTCCCGTGTGTTCCGCTATGGGCTTGTTTCCCCTGTGCCTGTTGTGTGCACTACCCCAGTGGCTCTCCTCCCTCCTCCCCCTCCCTTCCCCTTTCCCTTGTGTGGGCATTCTCTGTAGGCACTTTTGGTTTCATTTGCCCTCAGTTGGCCATGTCTGTGTCCAGCCCCTCCCTGTTGCCTTCAGGGTGTTTTGACCATGGCCGGGAATCAGCATCATGTCTGTTGCACTGCCCTGGCCCATGATCTGCTGGGCCATTTCCCTCCCATGGTCCTGATCCCATCATGTCTGTTCAGTGCTTTCTTTGACCATGGGGGGTGGTTAGCCAGCTCACCACCACTGGGAATGCACTTTGGTGACTTGGGACCGCGTAACATCTGAAATCACCCACAGTCAACCACAGTCAACTACAATCAATCCCGCGGCGGGGCCAAAGAACCCTGAACGTCTGATCGGTGTTCGCCAGATGTTCACCATGGTCAAACACCTGTAGGGCTCAAACCCAACCATGGTTCTGGAGGTCAGGACGGGACCATCCCCGGAACCGTTGTCAAAGAGATTCCCACCGGGAAACTGCAAAAAACAACAACTGAATGCCAACCACCAGGCAGGATCAAACAAAATGATCCTCCGCCATGGCAAAAGCATGCAGCATTGCTGCAGGGCAACGAGTGACACAGAGTGTTTTCAGACGTTACGAGATCACAGTCAACCACTGTGAACCACACACATCCCTGCAGCGGGTCCAAAGGGCCCTGAACTTCTGTTTGGCGGTCACCAGATGTTCACCACAGACAATACCTAGCAGGGGACAAAGCTAACCACCCTTCCTGAGGTCCGGCCCGGACCATCTCCAAAAGGGTAGTCAAAGCAATTCCCCCTGGGAAACAGCAAAACGTAATGACAGAATGGCAACAACCAGCCAGAAGCAATCAAGACAATTCACAGCCAGGAACAAAGCACGCAGCATCGCTGCCAGGCAAGGAGCAATAAACCAGGCCAGGGAGGGAGATTTAAAGGGCACAGAGCAGCAGGGGAATGTGGTGGGATGGAGCGAGGAGGAAGGGAGAGGAGGGAAGAGGGCGAGAGAGCAAGGGAGGAGGAGGAGGAGGAGGAGGAGGTGGTGGTGGTCATGCTGCACATTGAGGCTGTGGAGGCAGAGCAACAGCAGCAGCAGCAGCAGCAGCAGCAGCAGCAGCCGCCAGGTGAGGCCACCCCAGAGCCGACAACAAGTCTGGGGGACAAGCCACTCTGGAAATGGAGAAGCTCCTGCAGTCTGCCGGGGGTGCCTTCCTGGAGGTCCCCCGTGTTAAGCAGGGGGCCACGATGGAGAGGGCATTCTCGGTAGTGGGACCGCAGCTGTGGAACTCCCTTCCGGAGGAAGCTCGCCTGGCCCCTAGCCTTTTAACATTTCGGCGAAACTGTAAGACCTGGCTGTTTGCCCAGGCCTTTGGGAAGGAGGGTGGGTAGGGAGGTTTTAGTCCCCTACCCATTTGTTTTGTGGTTTTGGTTGTTTTCTAGCCCTGTTAATATTTAAAGTATTTATGATTGTTTTAAATTGATTTTATTGTATTTTATTATTGTATTTTAATGATGGAAGCCGCCCCGAGCTGCGTTGCAGGAGGGGCGGAGTAAAAATTTATAAAATAAATAAAATAAAAAATAAGGGGACCAAGGGGGGGGGGCATTGGCATAGGGGCACCAAGGAGGGAGGGCAGGCCAGCAGAAGGGGGGAAAGGGTGAGGGCCTTTGGGCCGAGGTAACCTGCCAACCAAACCCCCCCTTACGACCCACAGACATGGAAATGAACCTGGGAGCCCAAGCCCCTGGAGGAGACGGGCGGTGGGCATGCGGAGGAGGAGGAGGAGGAGGAGGGCCCATGCAGGAGACGGACGTACCACCGAGGGGGGCAATGGGGGCACATGTAAACCCAGGACTTTATTAGGATCTGGGGGAACTTGAAGCACCAGCTGGAGCTAGCAGTGAACCAGAGGAATGATTACGTGTACCAGGAGATCTTGCGAGACATGGAGGTGGCGGGGCACCACAGGACAGTGGCCCAGTACCGCTCAAAAGTGAAGGAGCTCAAGAAGGGGTACAAGGTCATCAAGGACAACAACCAGCAGTCCTGCCACAGAGCCAGGACTGCCCCCTGCTATGACGCCCTGGACCATATCCTCCACATGAAGCGATCCGTAGTCGCTCCATGTCTTGTGGGGAACACCATGGTTCAGGGCTGGGAACAGGCTGATGTACCCCCTCTCCTTGCCATCCTGCTAGAAGGCCCCGGCCCACAAGAGGAACACCCCAGGACCTTGGGGAGCAGCAGGCCCCCCATGCACACCAGGCCTGAGAGCCCCCACCCGATGTCTGAACCAGGAGGATCTGAGGCTGGCATACTGGTCGCCCTCAGCCAGTGGACACAGGGGGAATCCAGTAACAGAGAGGGGCTGGCCTCAGAGGGCTCTGAGACTGACATCAAGGACAAGCAAGCAGGAGGGAGGGGAGATGGACCGAGGGGGTGGCCTGAGGGGGGGAGGGGTCCCACTGGCCACGGGGCCACCCCCTACAACCCCTGGCACCCAGACCACAGAAAGGGGGCCAGGGGGCTGCCATGGGTCACGGCCTGGCCCCTGGGACAGGCAGGTGAGGGTGACATCGGCGAGCAGCCCCAGGAGCAGCCGGAGGTCCCAGGTGAGGCAACACAGCAAGGGGCGGAGAGGGGGATGGGGATGATGGGCGGGGAATCCAGACTGTGGTGGGGGGGAGGGTGGGCCTGGGCACAGGGGACCGCCGGGGGAGGGCACCGGCCGGTCACCTGAGGGGGGGCTCACAAGAACAGGGTGACCCTGCGAGGCCCAGTAAGCTGGCCCCGTGCCCCTGACACAGCGGATGAGGGAGCACCATGCACGGGTATGGTGCCAGAGGGAGGAGCAGGTGGAGGACATAGTCCTCATCACCATCGAGCAGGGCGAGTGGATGATAGCTGAAATTGACTGCATGGAGGCGGCCACTGAAAGGGCTGTGTAGCAAGCGGAGGCCAGGGACCAGAGGCTACAGGCAGAGGTGCACCTCAAATGGCGGCGGGAGTGATGGGAGCACATCAGGCAGGTGGAGGCATTTGGCCAGCTGGAACAGGCCATCGCCCGGATGGTGAGGGAGCACTCTGCCAAGATGGACTGGTCCCATGACAGGCACCTTCCTGCTGTTGCATTCAGGGACCATGAGCGCATGGTGATGGTTGCCACCCCACTGGGTAATCTGCCTGCCCCGGCCCTGATGCCAGGCCCTGCGGCGTCCCCACTGCCTCCGCCACCACCCCAGGTGCCGGCATGCCCGCAGGGCTCGCGCATCTGCCTACTGGTCCTTGCAGGTCTCCTGAGGGAGCAGCCACCCAGAGGGGGGCCTTCCAGCTCCGTGTCCACCCTCCCACCCAACAACGCCTGCCCCTCAGGACACTGAGGCATCCCAGGACACTGCCAGGGAAATGGACAGCTGGGGGGGGGGAGCTCCCAGAGTGCCACGACGGCCACAGGCCACCCAAGAGGAAGGCCCCAGAGACAGGCAGGTCATGGGGGAAAGAGGGGAAAGGGGGAGAGTGGGATGTGGGGGGGGGTGGCATGGAACTGGGAGGTGAGTGGTGGTGGTAGTGGTGGTGTAAACTGTAGGATGTATTCAAAATAAATGCACAGGCACCACAGTAGCAGCCGTTATTCTGTGTTGCAGGCCTGGGGATGGGGGTGGGTTGGTGTCCAGGGACGTGGCCAGGGTGCTGGTGGAGGCCCGAGGTGGTGGTGACGGTGTTGTGCGGCCTCATACCTCGGCCTCCTGGCTGATCTGCCTCACCAGGGCAGCACGGATGTGCTTTGCATATCGTTACTCCCTCGGGTTCTCAGCATTCACATAGAGAACATGGAACCGGGAGGGCGCTGGGGCATGGGTTAGGCGAGGTCAGCCCCATCAGTCTCGCATACGTTGTGCAGCACACAGTAGGTTCCAATCACCAGGGCAGAGGTCTCCACCATGTAGTCCAGCCGGGCCATGAGGCACCTCCAGCGCTTCTTGAGGGCCCCGAAGGCCCTCTCCACCACGGTCCAGCAGGCACACAGGTGGGTATTGTAGAGCGCCTCCACAGGGTTCCTGGCGACTGGGTATGCATTCATCAGCCACTGGGTGAGGGGATAGACTGGGTCCCTTGGATGCAGGGGGGCATCAGCACCCCCTCGATCCGAGTCATCCCCATGTCTGCAAAGTCCCTGTGGTACATCCGGGCATAGAATGGCAAGATGGTCATGATCTGGGCATCATGGCTGCACCCAGAGTGGCCAGTGTAAATGTCTATGAACTGCCCCCGGTGGTCCACGACTGCCTGCAGCTGAAGGGAGTGGGACCCATGTCAGTAGACATATTCCGAGGCCTCCCCATCAGATGGGCGGAGGATCTGACTGTGGGTGACGTCCACTGCACCCATGTAGTTGGGGAATCCTCCAGCCACGAAGCCAGCCATCACATCCTCCTGGACCACCAGCTGGATTGCTTGGTCGAGGAGCACGTTCACCGCCTCACAGACGTCTCGCAGGATCCTGGCAACGGTGCTCACCGCAGCACCGAAGTGCTGACCAGCAGGAGCCAGGTGTTGCAACCCACTGGACCATGGGAATGGGGGCCCACATGGGGGTGTGCTGTCACTCCAGCCAGGGCGTCAACAGCTCTTCGAGTCGCAGGAGGATGCGCCTGTCCATCCGAAAGTGCACTCTCCAGGTGGCCTCGTCCCAGTGAGCCAGTGCCCTGGCCCACCACCCCTGTGCCTGCTCCATGACCCATACCCACCAGGCAATGTGCATAGCAAACAGGGCTGCCCCCCATGACAGGGCCCCGATTCTTCCGCGGATTTTTTAAAAAAATTCTGCGGTAGTCAGGGCCCAATTCTGCGCCTTGGCGCGTTTTACCATGCGGGGCGGGGGGGGGGCTTGGCTTGCCTCCTCCCCCTCCCCCCGCACTGGTCAAACCCTCAGGGCTTCCCAGCTGCCAGGCTTTCCCCTCCCCAGCTGCCGGGGCTTGCTTGACTCCCCCCCTCCCTTTTAGAAAAGGAATTGCCTTACCAGTGATAGCAGCAGTAGCTGCTCTGTCCAGCGTGCTCGTACTTCCTGGCCCCTCCCGACGGGGTCTCTCAGGGCAACACAGCCGGATGATGTCATCCGGCTGCGTCGCCATGAGAGGCCCCGTCGGGAGGGGCCAGGAAGTACAAGCGCGCTGGATGGAGCAGCTGTTACTGCCATCACTGGTAAGTTAATTAATTATCTAAACGGGGGGGGAGGGAGGCAAGACCTGGCAACTGGGGAGGCTGGGGAGGGGAAGCCCCAAGGGTTTGTTCATTCCCCTTCCCCCATAGAATCTCCTGCCCCACGTCCCCGCAGCGCAGGCTAGAAATTCTGCGCTGGGGTAAGTGGGGAAGGAGATTCCGCGGGGGGAGGGGAATTCCGTGGGAAATCTGCTAATCACAGACCCGCGTTTGGCTCGGGGCCCTGCCCATGATCTCCCTCCACCATTGGAGCCTGGCGGCCACCTTTCAAGTCACCGCTGCCTGCTCCTGGGCATGGATGAGGCCTGTTGGGCCGCCCCGGACACCTGCTGGGTCCTGAGCTGGGCCATGGAGTGCCTTCACCCGCGGTGGGCTCGCCAGGCTCTAGCTGCTCTCCTGGCCATGCACACCCACAGCTGAGCAGCCAAGTGCACCTCCACGGTCGGGATGTGCAAGAGGTCAATGTGTGAGCAGTACCACTCTGCGCAGATGGCTAGGTGCAGACCACAGGCATCCAAACTTCCCAGATACATGGTGAATGGTGCCCTGGGTGTAGTTCAGCCGCAACCTTCATAGGCTTGTGCATGTGTACCCCCACCCCCAGGTCACGACCTGGCAATAGGGCAGGAGGCCCCAGGTCACCTCTGACCGGCTCCCTCAGCTGGATGGGCAGGATCCTGCAGGGCGGCCAGGGCAGGGAGGCAAGTGCTGCACCATTGAGCACAACTGCGATCCCTGCACGGGGCCTGCCGCATGGACAAGCCTGCGCCCTGGCGTGTCGGCTGCAGTTGCCTTCCTGCTGTCATCACCTACCACCTATCTGTGTTGGCTGCCTGTTGTCCTCACCGCTATGATATGTGTGTAGGCTGTCCTGTCTGTGTACTCGGTTGCAGCAGTTGAGCTGGGTCTGCACCCCACGCCTTGCTCGTTTGCCGTGCCATGTTGTGGCTGCGGCCTTATCGCTTTGCCTTTGAGCTCCCCTGCTTCCACTTCCGTCCCTCCAGGGATTGTGGGGCCCCTCTTTCCTTGCAGTTAGTATCAGCTGCTTGTTGGGCCATGGCTGGCAGCACAGCTGGACCTTCCGCGAGACCATAGCCCTGTGTCACCTGGGTCATTCCCCAGCTGTGCAATTGCTCCTGAGCTGCCCAGACAGCCTCACAGGTGCCTATGTGAGTCTGAGCTCTGGCCTGAGCACTTCAGCTATGAGGCAAGAACCCACAATTGCCGGCTGCATGTGGAGATGCTGGACCTCCATCCCTTTCCCGATGGGCGCATCCCAGAGATGAGGTGCTCACATGTGGGGTGGTCCACGGCGGAGAATGTGTCTGCTGCCTCTGTTTGCAGCCTGGCCATCTACATGGCCTGTCAGGAGGAGTGGGGCCCTGTCCTGGCTGTGTCCTTCTTTGGCTGCGTTCATGGGGCCCGTGGGTGCCAACAGTCACGTGGGGAAGTCTATCACTGCCTGTTGGAGCTCGGTCAACATCTGTGGCCCCCAACTGCTGACTATGGCTTGTCGGAGCCCACCGGGGTGGAACTGATGGTGCTGGCTGGTGTGTGGTCCTGATCCAATGTCCAGGTGGGGCTCACTGTGCAGGATCTCTTTGAGGTGTACCACCTCGTCACCCACCACATGTCTGCGATGGGCTACCTTCAGGGAATGCTTGAGTGGCCCCAGTACGTGTACCTAGAGGGTCACCCAGACCTGAGCCCCTTCGTGGCCCCCTGCAGCTGGCTGTGAGGCCCCCTGTACCTTCCGGACCCTGGATGCTGGCCCCGCGGTGAGCTCCCGCCTCCGCCCTGATGCCGTGTGTCATTGCCTGCTCCCTCCATGATGTCCCGGGCTCGCTGCTGTGATGGCTGGTTCTGGGGGTTCCACTGCCCCTGCGTGTGCCTCTGGGCCCCCTCCATGGCCCCCCCATCTGCCTCTGTAACTGGTGTTCCCTTCCGTGGCTGCCTTCTCCTGTGGCTGTGTCCTGCTCTCTGGGCTGGCTCCCGGCACCCCGGGCACTGCTGCCCTTCCTCATCTGGCCGCAATTCTTCCTGTGTCCATGCCCCCCACCCCCATGTTGACTCTGTGACTGTAGGGTTCTGGGTCCCTTGGACTGCACCTCCCAGCGTTCTCCGGGGGGGGGTTTGGATCGCCTGCTCAGCTCTTCAGCTCCAGCTTGCCTCCATCCCATTTATAGCACCCTTGCTAGCGCATGGGGTCCCTGTCTGCTTCCTGAACTGTTCCCAGGATGCTCCCTGTCCATGTGGCCTCCCTTGTTGCCTGTGCTCTGCCCGTGAGGGGTCCCCCCATGCCAGGGCTGCCTGTGTAGCTGTGGGGATGCCCGTGCTTCCTGTGCTGTTGTCAGGGTTCTGGATGCCATTCCCCGAGTCCTGCCATGCCCCTGGGCTGGTCGGCCCTGCTAGCCCTGGGTCCCCCCTTCCTCCTTTGCCCATTGTTCTGTGTGTGTTGGCTGTCCCACTGTGTTCCCCCTTCCCTTCCTTTCACATACAGGTGTGTATGTGCCCGGGCATGTGTTTGTGCTGTGTGTTCCACTGTGACCTCATTTTCTCTGTGCCTGTTGTGTGTGCTGCCTCGGCTGCTCTTCTCCCTCCTCCCCCTCCCTTCCCGTTTCCCTTGTGTGGACATTTCCTTTTGGCGCTTTTGAATTCCTTTGCCCTCATTTGGCCATGTCTGCCTACCGTCCCTCTCTGGTGTTTTGGGGGTATTTTGACCACGGCCCGGGATTGGCGTCACATCTATTGCACTGCCCTGGGCCATGGTCTGTTGGTCTGATTCCCTGCCATGGTCCTAATCCCATTGCACCTGGTTGGGGCCTTCCTGGACCACGTGGGGTGGTTGGTCGACTCACCACCACTGGGAATCCACTGTGGTGATTTGGTTGCCCGTAACATCTGAAATCACCCACACAGACCAGGGAGGGAGATTTAAAGGGCACACAGCAGCAGGGGAATGTGGTGGGATGGAGAAAGGCAGAAGGGAGAGGAGAGCACAGGGTGAGTGAGGAAGGGAGGAGGAAGAGGAGGAGGTTGTGGAGCAGCAGCAGCAGCCGGGGCAGGCCGTTCCAGATGGGCCAACCGTCCAGGGGGTGGAGGCACTCTGGTAATGGGTAAGGAGAGTGAGAGGGGGAAATGTGCAGTGGCACAGGGTCATGAACGGGGGTGCCTGGCAGGAGGGGGGGCTGGGAGGAAGGCCATGGGTATGACGGAATGAGGCACCTAACACCCCCACCCTTATGACTCACACACCCAGAAATGGTCCCAGGAGCCGGAGCCCCTGGAGGATACTGGAGGAGGGAAAGCAGAGGTGGAGGCGGAGGATCAGGAGGAAGAACCAGAGGAGGAGGCGGGCACTCATGGAAGACGGAGGTACCAGTGAGGGGGGCAATGGGGGCACAAAGAGACCCAGGATTTCATCAGGTTCTGGGGGGTCCCTGGAGCACCAGGTGGAGCTAGCCTTGAAAAAAAGCAATGAGCATGTGTTCACGGAGATCGAGCGGGACGTGGAGGTGACTGGGCACCACAGGACCGTGGCCCAATGCCACTCTAAGGTCAAGGAGCTAAAAAGGGGGTACAAGGCCATAAAGGACAATAACAGATGGTCTGGACACGGACGAAGGAGTGCCCCCTACTACAATGCCCTGGACCACATACTACACATGAAGGGACCATAGTTGCCCCATGGCTCGTGGGGAGCACAGTGGTCCAGTGCAGGGAACAGGCTGAAGTACCCCCACCCCTGGCAGCCCCTCACACAGGCACTGACTCCGGGGACCCAGCCCCCCAAGAGGAATACTCCGGGACCTCAGGGAGCATCAGGACCCCCTCATGAACCAGTACCAGGAGCACACACACCCAGTCCGACTCAGGCGGATCCAAGGCCGGCACACTCGTCACCCTCAGCCAGTGGATGCAGGGGGACCATAACCACACAGGGGCTGGCCTTGGAGGGATCCAATATGGACATCGAAGGTAGGCAACCAGCTATGTTGGACCAAGGACCATAGGGGGAAGGCCAAGGTGTGTGGGTGGGCCCACAAGTCATGGACCCATCCCCACGGCTCCCAGGAACTAGGGATTGTGGGAAGTGCCTGGGGTGCATGGGGGCCCACCCAGACACAGAACGGGGGGGCAGGCACAGTAGGCTGAACCCCGGTGCCAGAGGGAGGAGGGACAGTGGGATGGGGACCAGGCCCATGCAAAGGTAACGCAACCCCCCCCCAGCTCTGTTCCCCAACAGGTGCGCACACACCCTGCCACACAGGACCACCAGGTGAGGAGGACAGGGGGGAGCAGCTGCAGCAACAGCCGGAGGACCAAGGTGAGGTGCCATGGTGGGGGGGGCACAAGGGGGGCCCTGAAGGGGAGGTCTGCACTGCCGCAGCCACCAAGCCACCAGGGGGTCAACCACCACCCCCAGCACTGCTCTGGGACAGTTTGCATGTGACAGCACACAAATACTGGTATCCAATCTGCTCCTGAACAGGACACACAGCAGCGGCCCCAGAAGCCGACCCCATGCCCCTGGCACAGAGGATGTGGGAGCACATGGCATGGGTATGGTGCCGGAGGCAGGACCTGGCAGAGCAGCATGGAGCAGAGCGAGCGGATGATAGCGACCATAGACCATATGGAGGTGGCCATGGAGAGGGCCCTTCAGCAAACAGACGCTGGTGACCAGCGTCAGGAGGCAGAAATGTGCCAGGAAAAGAGACGGGAACACTGGGAGCACATGAGGCAGATGGAGGCATTGGGGCTGCTACACCAAGCCATAGATCACCTGGGAGTGGAGCACACAAGGAAAATGGACATGTCCCTGGATATTGGCACCTCCTTGCTGCTAAATGCAGGGACCATGAGCGCTTACATTATGGCGGCTACTCCTCCCGGCACCTTACCCATCCCAGTGCCTCAACTGGCCCCCATGGCACCCCCAACACCTCCACCACCACCCCAGCCGCCGGCACCACCGCAGGATGCGCACATCTGCCTCCCTGTCCCACCTGGCCTCCAGAGGCAGCAGCAACCCAGGGGGCCCCCCTGTCACCGGGCCACCCCGCATCCCCACTGCACAGGCTGTTCTGGACCCTGAGGCCTGCCAGGACACGGTTGGGGAGACCAACAGCGGGGGCGAGGGGAGCTCCCAGAGCTCCCTGGCACCTGCAGGATGGCTGAGGGGACATCCCAGGAAGCAGCAGGATAGGGGAGGAAGGAGAGGGGGGAGGGGAATGTAGGGTGGGACAGGAAGAAGCAGGGGAAGGAGGTCACAGGGTACACAAACTGTAAAATAAAAGCACAGGTGTACTCAACCTTAACAGTTATTGTCTGACAATCTGCTTTGGGAAGAGGCTGGGGGAATTGCCTAGGGTGAGGTGCAATGACAGGTTGGGCCATCCGAGTGTATGCCCAGCAGGCTCAGGCTCAGGCCCTGGCATCACTGGTAATATGCCTTGCCAGGGCAGCACGGGTCCACTTGGCATAGCAGTACTCCCTCAAGTTCGTCGCAATCACATACAGTGGCATGGGTCCCGGTGGGCGCTGGGTCCATTGGTCTCAGAGATGTTGTGCATGACACAGCAGACTCCAATCACAAGGGCCGAGGTCTCCACAGTGAAGTCCAGCCAACCTGCAAGGCTCCTCCAGCGCTGCTTGAGGGCACCGAAGGCCCTCTCAACCAAGGTCCTCGAGGTGCATAGCTGGGAACTGAACAGCACCTCCACAGGATTCCTGGGAACTGCGTACACCTTCATGAGCCAGCGGAGGAGGGGATAGGCCGGGTCCCCCAGGATGCAGGGGGGCATCAGCACCCCCTCGATCCTGTACATCCTCATATCAGCAAAGTCCCCCCTGTACATCCAGGCAAAGAGGGGAGAGATGGTCAGGATCCGGGCATCGTGACTGCAACCGGAGTGGCTGATGAAGATGTCTATGAACCAGCCCCGGTGGTCAAAAACCACCTGGAGCTGCAGGGAATGGTACCCATGCCGGTTGATGTATTCCGATGCCTTCCCATTAGAGGGGCGGAGGATCTTAAGGTGGGCACCATCCACAGTGCCCAGGCAGTTGGGGAAGCAGCCAGCCTCGAAGCTGGCCATCACGGCCCCCTGATCCATGAGCTGGATTGCCCAGTCCAGGAGCACGCGTTCCACTGCCTCGTAGATGTCCCGGAGGATGTGTGTGATGGTGCTCAGTCCAACACAGAAATGCTGCATCACGGACAGGCAGGAATCAGGTGTTGCCAGTGCCCAGACAGTCATGGCAACGCACTGGACCACGGGTATGAGGGTGCACATGGGGGTGTGTTCTCGCTCCAGCCAGGGTGCCAGCAGTTCTGCAAGGTGCAGGAGGCACTGCCTGTCCAGGCAGAAGTTTGCCCTCCATGTTGCATCATCCCACCAAGCCAGGGCCCCAGCCCACCATTCCTGTGCCCTCTCTGTGACCCATAGCTGCTGTTGCGTGGGCATTGCGAGCATAGCAGCTTGTCCCATGACTCCCCGGCACCAGTGGTGTCAGTCAGCTGCCTCTCACAGTGCATCTGGGCACCCTCGATGCAGGGCCTGTTGGTAAGCCCCAGCCACCTGCAGGGCCCTGGGTTGGGCCAGAGAGCACCGGCACCTGTGGTGGGTGCACTGAGCGGCTGCTGCGCTCCTAGCCAGGCATCCCTGGATGAGGGCTCCCAGGTGGAGCAGGTCAGAGGTGAGACCCATGAGGTTGGTGTGTGCTCAGTATCATTCTGCACATAGGGCCGAGTGCTGCCAACATGCTGCCCTCTCCACCTGGTGGAGTGTACCGATGGTGCGGTCTGGTGCGTGGCTCTCCTGCCCATATCGCAGGCCTGCCCCTGCTCTGTGCCCCACCCTTTCACCGGGGGGAGGGGAAGTGCACCTGTGTTAGATGCCCTTGGATGCCCTCACCCACCTGCCCCGCCACCAGCTGGTCTGCAGTTGGTGGGTGGGTGCTGGGGCACCCCCACCCCCTGGGTGCACCTGTGCTCCCACCATAAGGGCTCATTCCCTGGGCCCACATGCGTGCATCCAGTCATTCCGCAGCTGCTTGCCTGTTTTCATCTCCTACCTGCTATCAGTGCCTGCTGTACAGCCTGAGCTCTTGGTTCATGCAGCTGTGCTGGGTCTGCACCGCACGCTTCGCTCACTAGTCATCCCATGTTGTGGCCTGCAGTCTTATCATGTGTCCTTAGAGCTCCCCTGCTTCCCTTCCTAGCCCATATGGGAACGGGGGGCTCCTTGATGCTTGCTGTTCGTAACCTCTGCCTGCTGAAGCATGACAGGCTGTGCTACCCTGGGGCTCCCGCACCCTGGATTGCCTGGCACCTCCCATAACTGGACCTTCCATGAGACTATGGCCCTCTGTGACCTGTGGCATTCCCCAGCCATGCAAATGCTCCTGTTTTGCCGTGACACCATCCCTGATGCATATGTGAGTCTGAGCTCCGGCCTTCTCTATTTTGGCTATGAGGCGAACGCATGCGAGTGTGGGCTCCAAGCGGAGGCATGTGGCCTCCGTCCCTTTCCCAATGGGCGGGTTCCGGAGATGTGGTGTTTGCATGTGGCATGGTCCATGGCAGAGACTGTGTCTGCCCTCTCAGTGTGTAGCCTGTCTGAATTCGCGACCTGTCTGGAAGAGGGGGACCCTGTCCTGGCTGTTTCCTTCTTCGGCTGCATCCACGGGGCGCATGGCTACCAGAGGTCGCGTGCAGCATTTTATCAGCACCTGTTGGAGCTTGGACACCTGCTATGGCTTCCTGCTGCTGACTATGCCTTGCTGTAGCCCACCAGACCGGAGCAGATGGCGCTGACTGGTGTGTGGTCCCGAGCTGATGTTCAGGTGGGGCTTGCTGTGGAGGAGTGGTGGATTCGTTTGGTGGGGCTGTGCTACCACCGGGGCATGCTTCAGTGGCCCTGCTACATGCAACTGCTGGGCCTGCCCATCCTGGGACCCTTTGTGACCCCTTGTAGCTGACTGTGAGGCCCCCTGTGTCTTTGGTGCCATGGATAACAGCACCACTGTGTGCTCCCTGCACCCCCCCCCCCGTTGGCTCCGGCCACTGGCCACTCGTTCCTTGCCGTTCCAGCCTCATGACTACTCTGGGGGGTTCGCTTGCCCCTTTTCCACTCACTTGTGTTGCTGTGGCCCCTAGATGGACACCCCCTGTCCTTCGCTGCCTGTTGTGTTCCCCTCCAAGGCCAGCCCCCCTTTGGCTCATTCCTGCTGCCTGACCAAGCTACCAGCCCTCCTAGTGGTGTTGTAATCCTGTGGCCGTCTGCCCGCTCACCAGTGTCCATGACCTCCCCCCCCCCATGTCCCCTGTGTGCCTCGTTGACTGTGCGGGACTTGGGGCCCCTGGACAGTGCCTCCCGCCTTCCTCCTGGGGGTGGGTGGGTGCATGTGCTGTTTGCCGGTTCCTGCTCACCTCCATCCTCAGCCATGCCTTCACATCAGCACGAGGGATACCTGCTGCCTGGACCTGCCTTGGACCACTCCGGTGCCTTCCGTGGCTTGGTTGCCCTCCCCATGTGACTGTGCTCCATCCCTTTGGGGGCCTCTGTGACATGGGGTGTCTGTGTTGCTGTTGGGTGTCCTGTGCTGTCAGTGGGGTTCTGGGTGCCTGCCAGCGATTCTTTGTCTGTTCCCAGCCTGGTCCCCTCCACTTCCTTGGCCTGGGGCATCCCCACACCGACCGTGCTGCTGTGTGTGTTGGCCTTCCAGGTTTGCTCCCCCCTTTCTTCCTTTCCTGTTCGGGTGTGTTAGCGCCCGGGCGTGTGTTTGTGTTTTGTGTCCTGCCTTGTCTGTGGCTTCCCTGTGCCTTTTGTGTGTGTTGCCTCAGTGTCTCTTCTCCCTCCTCCCCCTTCCTTCCCATTTCCCTTGTGTGGACGTTGCCTTTTGGTACTTGTGGCTTCATTTGCCCTCAGTCAGCCATGTCTGCATCCCACCCTGGTGTCTTTTGGGTGTTTTGACCACGGTCCGGAATGGGCATAACGTCTGTTGTGCTGTCCGTGGTCCATCTGCCTGTTTCCTTGCCGTGGTCCCACTCCCGTTACGTCTGTTGGGGCCTTTCCTGGACAATGGGAGGGGGTTGGCCGGCTCTCCATGGTTACGAATCCACTGTGGTGACCTGGGAGCGCGAAATGTCTGAAATTACCCATAGCTTCTTATACATGGGTCATGCATTACAGTGATACATTCTGCAGCAGGATTACGGAGGAAAATGAAATGTTGGTCTGTTTGTCTGATAAACGGCACATCTTGTGAAGCACAGATATATAATTATTTGATTTTTGACCAGCAGCTGGCCACTTATATAGTCAAGATTAAATTGGGGAAAGCTCTAGGTAGAGATCATTTGCTTCCAGAAATATTTAAGGTATTTATTCTGTGGTTAATCCCAGTTTTGAAGCAACTTTTCAATAATGTAATTTGCTTGCCAAAGGTTTGAAAGCAAAATGTTATTTGTAGCAGGGAGCAGTCCAGGGGGCTTCTATCCCTTTAAGAGGGACCTTAAGCATGCACATGGGTTTGGGAGAGCCAGTCCACAGCTAGGAACCATACTGGGTTAAATGCAGGCCACAAGACAGAGAGTCAGAGTGGGCAGGACACTGGTCCTTTAAGGCTGAGGAGGGAAAGCCTGGCCATGCCCACCCTGCCGGTATAAGAGGAAGGCTGAGTGAAGGAGAACTCAGTCTCTGCCAGGGAGTAGAAGGAGCAACATCTTCCTGAACAAGCCTTCCTGGTCTATGCTTTCCAAGGTGCTGAGACTGGAGAACCAGGGAGACCCAGGCAAGGTACAGAGGTGGTGCCCTGGAAGGGAGACTCTTGGCTGGGGAAGGCTTGGAAAGAGCCTGGGACCTTTGAGGTCTGGCTGAAGGGACTTGTGGCTGAGTTGCTACCAGGCCTGATAGAAAGGGGCCTGGGCCTGTAGGGTGAAGGCAGATGAACCGGCAGCCCCAGGTACACTGGACACAAGTGGTTTCCCAATAAAGGACTATAAAGAAAGATCTTCTGGACTGTGTGCCTTGTCCGCAGAGGATACCCCATGCCTGGAAGGAGGGGGTTCAGCCAGTGCTCTAGGCTGACACGGCATAGCAGGGGGAGAGTTAATTCCCCTGAGTGTGACACACACACACACCCGCTACATTATTGTTCCTATATTTTAGAGAAAGGTTTAAGAAAGGATTATGGTGGTTATTTATTTATTTGAATTTCTATCCCACCATTTCCCTAAGGCTCAGGGTGGTTTCCATAACAAAACCAGACATAATAAAAATTCAATAAAACTCCATTTAAAAAACATTAAAAAACCCCACCTTAACCCCTCCCACTTAATCTCACCTGCCAAATGCTTTGGGAAAATGAAGTCTTTCACTGCCTCTGGAAAATGCTTGGGCACAGGCTCTGATAGACCTTTGTAGGAAAAGAGTTCCATACCATAGGGGCAGCAACTGAGAATGCCTCTCTGTGGGCCCTAAGATGGGCGAACGCGGTTCGGAAGTTCGGAGTTCGGACCGAACTCGGTCTGTTCGGTTGACTGAACAGAACTTCCAAACCGAACTTGAATTTCAAACCGAACCAAACCGAATTTCCGAACTCCGTTCTGTTTGCCCATCCCTAGTGGCAACACACACAAAAAAACCTGGTTTTGAATGACCGAACTTGGTTCGGAAGTTCGGAATTCGACCGAACTTAGTCTGTTCGGTCGACCGAACCGAACTTCCGAACCAAACTCGAATTTCAAACCGAACTGATCCAAATTTCCGAACTCGAATTTCAAACCGTACCTAACCAAATTTCCGAACTCCGTTCTGTTTGCCCGTTCTAGGGTCCTTGTCTTGCGAACAAGATTATCAGGTGGCACCTACAAGAGAGTGCCCCCAGCCTACCCCAGGCATCTCTGTGGAGCACGGAAGGAAAGGCAGTCTCTCAGATATGTGGGGCCCAGATTACTTAGTGTTTTAAACACCTTGGTGTTTAGGTTTAAAGGTTAGATCCAGCACGTTGAATTGTGCCTGGAAATGTATACATAGCTAGTGCAGACTGTAAAGCACAGATGTAACATACTCACAGTGGCCCACCCCCAAAAGGAGAAAGGCCGCCATATTCTTCACCAGCTGCAGCTTCTGGACAGTCACCAATGGCAGCACCACGTAGAGCACATTGCAGTAGTCTAGCTTAGAGGTGATGAAATCACGGATGACGGTGGCCAAATTAGAATTAGAAAGAATTATAGACATATTAGTCTAATAAGCATACCTTCTAAGATTTATGGGAATCATTGCTATTCCATCTCCAATTCTAAATGAAGGAAATGAAAATATTAGGTGAAGAAAAGGCTGAATTCTGCAAAGGATACACATGTATGGATCAAAGCTTTACTTTAAACTATTTAATTTCTAAGTACGTCTGAAAGAACAAATGCTTTTAATTTGCTTTTATGGACCTAAAAGGGGCATTTGATTTTGCAGAAAGAGTGATTTTATGGGGGGAAAATACTAACTCTTAAACCTCAATGGCACTCTGCTACATCTGTTTATCGATTACTATATGGGAACTACTACTAGGGTAAGATATGGTGTACATGGTGTAAAAGGGAACATGGGCAGCTACTAGCCTTTTAGAGGATAGCATCAAAAACTACATGTAGGTGCACCTACTGGCCATAGGATCACAGTTGTGATAGTGCCACAGCACTGGTGGTTTACTAAATGGAGGACCATGCCAAGATCTAATCAGCTGGTCTGGCCGCTTAGACTCATGGGACTTGTAAGAGGGATCAGTCTAGCTGAGAGGGGCAATAAGAAAGGAGTTCTGGGGAGAGGTCCTCATTCAAGACCAAGCAGACAAATCTCTTCGGCCTCAGTGGCTGGGCCAGGGCAACGCTGGCAAGGGAAAGCTATAACTGAGAGGCATTTCCTAGAAGAATTTCCACAATGTTGGACTCCAAGCTGGGAGTGTGATTTTGTGTAGCCCATGGGGCACTGGACTTCCCAGAAAGTAGCTGGAGTTCCCTGTTAAGCACTACTGGTGGCATAGGCTGGCTTATAGGGAAGGTTGGAGGCCAGATTCTTTAGCCAATTCAAAGTGTTTTGCATAACCAGGCAGATATGTAATGGTAACTTTCTGCAGGCAGGATCAGAGCCTTGTGGAACTCTAAACGATAAAATCCCACAATTGGTGACTGAGACGCTAGTGAAACTTCATGAGCCAGGGATCCCACTAATTCACCAGGGTGCACTAGTGCCCCCTACAGCCTTGTTGTCCTGTGTAGACATGGGGAGCTAACCAATCCATTTCAAACTACTAAAGGGGTACTCCAAAGCTTTTTGTTAGCACCCTTGTTATTTAATCTCTTTATTAATGATTTAAAATCCAACCTCATAGGAGATCATTCATGTTCACCTCCTTCAAATTTTAGCAGATGGCTTTATACAAATGATGCTGTTTTGATGTCATACAGTAAAATAGATCTTCAGCATTTACTTGATTGTTTTAATAATTATTATATCAATAACAACCTAGACATTAATACTGAGAAATCTAAAATGATGGCTTTTGGGACTACGAAGAATATCAAATGGTTTATCAACAAAGAGACACTGGAGGTGGTCAACACCTTTCCATACTAAGCAGTGATATTTTCCAAGAGTAAGAAGTGGAAAGCTTATGTCAACTATGTAGAAGCTAAGGCTACCCAGGTATCAAATGGAATTTTGTAATTCCATAATAAATTAGGCAGAAGAGCTCAGAAAGGAGGAATAAGGACTTATAGATATAAGATCAAGCCAATATTATTTTATGGTGCAGAGCAATGGGAAATAAATAAGAACACTTGCACACATGTTGAAAGAGAATTAAATCATTTTTCAGAAAAATATTGACAGTCCATAAAAACACTCCTAATGTCCTGTTAGGGGAAGAAACAGGCACTCTGAATGTTGTAGCCATGCCCCAACTGAGAACAATACTCTTCGGACTGAAAATTCAAACCTATACTCCAATTAGATAGCCCCAAATGTACCTGATAGAAAATCAGGGATCTGAAGAAGTACTCTTTACTTTGTTGATTGAAGTCAAGCATTCTCTCCTTGGTATTGGCTTTGGGGATAAGTTGAAAAGTGTCGACAAATTGCCTTTGTCAGACAATTCTGAAATCAATTTGCTAATTTACAGAATGACTTGTCTATAGTCAGATGGTCTATAGTCAGATGGTCTATAGTCAGTTAACCTTTTTTGAGATATAAAAAATCACTATTTTAGAGCCTTATTTGTTCAAAGTTCTCAATAACAAAAGAGAACCAATAACAAAACTTTACCATAGTCGGACTTACACAGCTGTATTAAGAGGCAGGTGGTTGAACGTGCCTTATCATGAGAGGATCTGTGCATGTAGCCTCAAGACTGTAGAGGACCTTGAAAACTTGTTATGGGATTGCCCCTTTCTGGTTTAAAAGTATGATATCTAATTCCACTATAACTAAATTGACCTTTTGGATACCAAGAGAAAAACCAATATCGTTACAGAATAATAACTCATTACCAACTTTACATGATTAGGAAACTTTCTTGTAATATCACAAAAATAAGGAATAACCAATTGAAACAGAGTTAGCATTCCTACCTTTCTTTTATTGCTGTATAAATGAAAAATTTGGTTTCTTTTTTTAAAATAGCTTTTTTATTCTTTAAATAATTTTACTCCACTTGGGCAGCTTGTCTTTTTATTATTTGTTTATATCTTTTTTTACCTTCAGTATATGCTATTGGGTCATTTCAGAGGTTACAGGCCTCTCTTTTACCAGTCAATCCCCTGTGGTGGAGGAGGATCGGTAATGTCTGAAGGGGTTCCCGCCAGATGTTCACCTCAGTGTATCTCTGGCGGGAATCCAACTAACCACCATTCTGGAGGGGAGGCCGGCCTCACCTCCGGAATGGTGGTTAGCTGGACCATGGTCCGGAAACAGTGGAGAGTAACGTCTGTTACCTCCGCCGAGTCTGGAGCGTGGTCCCGGCCATGATCCGGGATCAGAAACAGCAGCCGAATTGGCCGCTGTGCCCACCCTTCTCCAGGAGGGTAGGTGGCCCGGGGAGCATGGGGGGTTGGGCTGTGCAGTGGAATCCAAAACGGATCCTGGACCATGGTAACAAGGGGGGATGGCACATCTGAAATCACCCTTTGTTAGTGGAACATGTTTTGCATCTAAGCCATAAATCAATCAGTCAATCATCATCAGTTCAGTATGGGTTTTTTCAGATGTGCTGGGCCTGCAAGCCCAACATGCTGAACCCTGGACCGGGATCTCTCACAGATTCAGGTCCATGATCAGACCAATTGTCTTTAGATGTGCTGGCCTGATCACTGTGGGGAATCAGGGAGGGGCAGGGCTGAGCAGTGTGACTTGTGGATGCTCAGCCCTGCCCCTCCACGCTCCCAAGGCCGTTCACCCTCGAAGAGATGGGCAGGTGCAGAGGCCAATCAGGCTGCTGCACCTGATCCCTACCTGTGGTTGGGGATTCAATCTAGACTGTGGCAAGGTAACAGATGTTTCTTTTGCCTCTTTCCTGATCATGGTGATGCTAACCACAGTTCTGGCCCTGAGGCCAGCTTCAACCCCAGAACCATGGTTAGCTTTGAACCCTACCAGGAATTCACCATGGTGAACATCTGGCAGGGCTCAAACAGATGTGTACACAATCACAGCCACCACACTGGATCCACTGTGATCCAGTGTGGTTGACTATGATCACGTAACATCTGAAAATACCCGATGTTGCAAAAACAACGCTGGATGTGTGGTGTATGGTTATGGTTATGTTACTGAAGGTGAATAGACCTCTTTCTTTTATTGAGGGATACAGACAAGCTGTAATCTATTCAGGTTTGTTGTGGATTTTTTTTGGTGTTAACAATAACCCTATACCTGCCTTATTAATAGAGTGTTCTGTGTGATTTTACAATCATTTTTTTCTGTTTTTTAAAAAGTGATATTTTCTAGTTCCTTTATGTATGGTCCACAGGAACAAGAAGGGATATTGGCTAAGTGACTATACACAGAATGGGTGCAGTCCTGGCTTCAGTACAGTCAATGCCTAAACTCTCATTTACAGCAATCCCATCCCCTACGGATCCAGTGCACGTGTGCGCATGCGTGCAGTTTCTGTGGGGCACAATGTGCATGCGATGAGGATCCATGCGGTTTGTGTGCAACTGCATGCATGCGCAGCTCCGCACAGAATCCACAGGGCTTGGGATCAAGTCCATTGACTTTCATAGAATCACAATTGCAACTGATAGAGTAAAAGTCACTATATACACAAGATTCTGTAAAATTAGATTTTTTTAAAAAATCCCCAATTTCTTTCATTTATAATAATCTTAGGTGTTACTTTTAAACTTTAAATGTAACCATTTAAAAAAGAGTAGTGCTGAATTTTAAGATGTCATTACTTTTAAGGGTTGACCCATTTGACTATTATTCTTACATTATACAAAAAAGAAAGCATGTTGCTGATGCTTCAGAAATGCAAATGACTAATATATAAGCAAGAATAAATAAAGGTCTGACTCAGGGGAAAAAACACCTACTTTCCATATTGTACAAGCCCACGCAAGGCCCCAAAATCTGTTCTTTCAGCACAAAAGCCATGTAAGCTTTTTATTTATTTTATTTTAAATTTCAGAACCAGGTCCAAGCTGAACAGGGAAAATGGCCTGCAATTTTTGAGTAACAACATTAAAAAGGACAGTTTTTTGAAATGCATGTAGAGGGAAAGGAAAGAAAGCAATCAGAAGAAATGAATCATGAAAACAAAAATACAATGCTTTCTTTCAAGCTTTTCGAGTTTCTGAAATGGGGCTTTAATTGTATTAATGTTCCCAAAGAGCTGTGTAGGAATACACAAATATCAGTGCTTTTAATGGCACTGATGCCAGCTGATTCACTACCATGAAATGTGATGGCCAGGAAGAAAGGTCAAGCACAGTTGAAAACAAGTTCTCTCATACACTACAATGTCACATCCTTAAGTGCTGATCAATGTATGAGCATAGTCAGAAAAATAAGGCATTTGTCAATAGAGAAAGAAAGACTCAATGATTATGAAGATAAAGGGCAAGGAAAAATCTGAGAAAAACTGATCCAAAGAAAAGGATAAAGATTCACAGACTAACTTCCAAGAAAAGCAATTGAAGCAACAAAATTGAACTAGTTTATGACTCCCCAAGTTAACGACAACCAAAAAGTGTAATCAATTTACTTCGATCCTGTACTAATATATGAACAGACTGACACTATAAATTTACTGTGAGAATCACTGCATGGGTTTCTACTGTAGATTCTATAGAAGGAGGTACAGCTGTGCCCTAGGGGTGTGCATGACATTTTCGTTATATCAGTAATGAAAACAAAATTTGTTATATTCATTATTGTTGTTACAATAACAAAAAAGACAAAAAATAATAATGAAATCAATAACGATAATGAAAGTTGTTATTGATTTTGTTATTGCCTGCCAGGTGTTTTTTTGAGGGAAATGTGGTGAGGGGAGGAGGGAGCAGACATCTTGGAGCCAGAAACAGTGTTGAACTCTTGAACTGGGCCTGTGATGGAAGGGGAAGGACCTGATGGATGTAAACACTGGCCAACGAACAATGCAAGCAGGTTTCTGTCAGGTGTTCTCCTGCCCGTTGGGGGCTCATAAGGGGTCGGCCGGCACGTTCTGCCCCTTCCCCCACCCATGGAGGGTACGCAGAGGATAGTGATCCAGTGAGACCACCGGAAGGCTCCTCAAAGCCACTGCTGCCTCCCCAAACTGTGACGCCACCCCACAACCTCATTGCTACGGCAGCGGACACGGCCAAGTGCAGCCCAGCAGCAGGGAGAGGTTTGAAGCACTAGAGTGTGCAGGCGCAATGAGACATGATGGGCCCTGCCCCAGTGCTCAGAGTGCCTGCGCAGGCACTTAAACAGTACTTAAGGGCAGTCTTGCCCTAACCACCTTGCCAGTAATCAGAGCTTCGTGCCTGAGAGACTGGCCCTGGTTTGGAGTGTGACTAGCTGTGTGGATCTTGTGTCATACTATTGTAAGCACTACTGGGTGTCTGTGAGGATAGTGATGGTGAGAAGTGGAAGTAGTGTGAGTGATATTGTGTGAATTAGTGTGAGTGAGGCTGTGGAACTGGTTGGAGTCTCTGTACTGCTTGTCTTCCCCTGCCTGGGTCCCTATATTTGTGCATGTCCTGTCCCTTCCTAGCCCCTGATTCTGGGTTATTTGTGTCCCCCTTGCCTACACTTTATCACTTCCCTTCCAATTGTATGGGTGCTGGCATTCTGTGGGTGACTGTGTGCGAGGTAAGTGCAAGTGAGAGGTGCTGCACCTGTTGCTGCTTCCAATTATGGTGTTTGGCTGGGTTTACACCCACAAGCCATTATAAGACCCTGAGGGACTTAAACAGGTGTTCTCCATGCCTAGTTGATCTAGAGCCAGTGAGCTTATTTCCCCCAGCCCTATCCTCCCTTACAGTCGCAGGCAGTTGAATGGCACCCTGTGATTGTTCAGTGCATCCTGCCTTCCAGAACCAATCAGGGGAGCTCTGGGGGAGGGCAGTGCAACCCTTTATACTGCAGGGCTGGGTTGCTTGACTCTGACTCTGTGTTAGCTATTGCTCTGTCAGGGTGCATTTGCAGAATCTGTTGGTGCTTGCACTAAAAATCCTCTCATATATATATACAATCACAGGATTATATATATAATCTCCCTACTACCTTACCATTCCAATCCTTATTCATTACCCTTACATTTTACCTGTTTCCTTCCCCTGCCTGTCTCCCCCTTTACAAGTTGAACGTTTTAAAAGACCTGTAAAATCCTTGACATAAACCAATTTTGCATTTTCTTAATGTTAAGTTCATGGAAGTCTGATAGATCTTTTTTAGGAATTTCTCATATATGATTAAAGTTAAACACATGCATAAGAGCTTCACTAGATCAGAATAGCATGCATACCACCTGGCAGATTTGAGTCCTTATCTCCTCTGATCTCCCAAGTACTTGTACACACAATTCAGAAGTTACAATAATCCAATTTACTTAAAGCACAGTAAAATCAACTATTGGGGGCTATGGGCATCTTGGTATAATCTAGATTAGCTCTACACTACATTGTGGATAAACAAATGCTGGAATTTGGGAGTCACAAGCAGCTGAAATGAGAAGTGAGCCACACCATCATAAAACCATTGCTAGTAACACCAGGGTCAGAATTTAAAACCTATTAGGCATAGGGAAAAGAGATGCAGAATGTAAGGGAAAGGAACACATTCACCTCTGCGTACCGCCGGCACACACCCATCCTCCCACCCAGCAGCACTGTGTGAAAACAGCACAAATGGCCCTTTTCACACCGACACTCTAAAACTGATAAAATGGGTGTTACATTTTATTATACATGTTGCAGGACTGCAGGTGTGCTCTATGGGAGCCCTACAACATGCATAATAAAATGTAACACCCATTTTATCAGTGTTAGAGTGTCTGTGTGAAAAGGGACTATGACATAATTACTTTCTCTAAACTTTCCATGTATTGATTTTTCCCCCCCCCGTGGAAGCAATTACTGACTCAGAATCATAGTTTTTTCACCCAAATAAAAGGAATTCTACAAACTTTTTAGATGTTGGGTTTGTTTAACTTCTTTAGTTCTTAACAAGACATCCTTCAGGGTTCTTTTTCATAACGGTTCTGTATCCCTTCCTGTATCTTTTCCCAGGAGGCTATATGCCATGCAAAATGTATGCTATGAACAAGAAGTCCAAAATACAGACTTAATAATATTCTTGTTAAAGCAGTACATTTCTTAAACACCTCAACAAACAAAACATTGCCCTGACTTGTCACTATTGGATGGTGTGTATGTTCAAAGTTTTCAGGGAGTAAGAGAGGGTTTGTATAATAAATAGTTTCCATTATACCAAGTCCTTAACCTGGGTGGAAAAAAAAATAAGGATGGCTGATTTGACAACTTTAGGCAAGACTACTTGTTTTATTGGGGTCATTTCTTTCCTTCTGTCTTCAGCTGTGGAGCTCAAGTCAAGGAAAAAATAAATTGCACCTCTGGGAAGAGGACCTTTAGGTATGTGTGTGCCAGTGGAAGGGTTGGATGCAGGAGAGAATTTTCATTATTTGTTTCAAGGACTGGTAGACACAGACCTGTCAGAAAGATATGAAGCCAATGTTCAGGCACTGCATCAACTTCCACAAAAGAGAGGGACACACAACAGGATCTTCCTCTTGACTGGTGGATAGATATATCCCACGGTATTTGTTTTTTCTCCAATCACATTTGACAATGGTATTCCTAGCTTTCATTTGGGGATTTTAAAGCACTTTATTTTATTTATTTTATTTTATAAAATATTTTTATCCTGCCCCTAGTGCCCGCAGGGCAGCTCGGGGTGGCGAACAACAAATTAAAACAATAAAATAATAAAGCAATTTAAAATTAAAATCCCATATGCGGGAGAATAAAACAACAACATCCCCCTAACCCCCCTCACCAAAAGCCTGTCAGAACAGCCAGCTCTTACACAAATGTCGGAATAACAGGAGAGTGGGGGCCAACCGAGCCTCCTCTGGGAACGAGT
Source organism: Sphenodon punctatus (assembly GCA_003113815.1). Classification (NCBI taxonomy): domain Eukaryota; kingdom Metazoa; phylum Chordata; class Lepidosauria; order Sphenodontia; family Sphenodontidae; genus Sphenodon; species Sphenodon punctatus. The sequence goes on from QEPC01002663.1 coordinate 512,725, forward strand.
TCCACAGCACAGGGGCAGCCACCGAAAAAGATCTAACATTGGTGGTCACCCATCTCTCCCGGGGAACCTCCAAAAAGGCTCCCATAGATGATCTCAGCGGTCGCATAGGCACATGGGGAGTGAGGCGGTCCCGCAGATAAGCAGGGGCCAGGCCATGAAGGGTTTTAAAAGTCAAAACCATCACCTTGAATCTAGCCCAGTGATTTATAGGCAGCCAGTGCAGAGTCCAGAGCACAGGTGTCATGTGCTCCCTGTGGAACACCCCTGTAAGGAGGCGGGCCGCGGCATTCATCACCAGCTGCAGCCTCTGGACCAACTTCTTGGGCAGCCCCATGTAGAGCGTGTTTCAGTAATCCAGCCTCAAGGTGATGAAGGCACGGATGACAATGGCGAGATCGGAGTCTGAGAGATACGGCCGATGCCGCCAGACAAGATGTAACTGCCGAAATGCACTCCGCGCCATGGCCACAACCTGAGATTCCATGCTGAGCCGTGAATCAAGGAGCACACCCAGACTCCGCATCTGAGACCATGGGAGGGTAACCCCTCCCTACAAGAGGAGACTCAACCACCCCCTGCCCCCCCAAGCCCTCTCCCACCAACATCACCTCTGTCTTGTCAGGATTCAGCTGCAGATGGCTCCACCTCAACCAAGCCCCCACAGCTGACCAGCACTAGGAAATTTTTTAGAATTGGGGCATTCCTGCGAGGTAGGTGCAGGTAAAGATTACTATCATCCCCAGCTTAATTTTCTTTGGTGATATCTTGACTAAACCAAAGTCAATGACAAAACTCACATTGGGTGTTTTTAGAATGACAGTTGCCCCACTTCTGTTCCGCTTTATCTCCAAGCAGGAAGTCTGCCTGGGGGTGAGGCAGAGCAGAGGCAGGAAAGGCTGTCTGTGCTCTGGGGCAGTTCTCCTGATGGTGCTTCATAACGTCCCGGAGCACCACAAACGGAGCGGGACACCCAAACCAGGGCTGTAGCGGAATGTCGCAGCGGTAGCTAATTCCGCCAGAAACAGCGTTTCCACAATTAGTGGTATGCCATGGTAGAGGCTTTCATTCCACTACTTTCATTCCGCTACTTCTACAGTTCCGCTAATTTCATTCCGCTACTTGCACAGGCTTCACAAAAAAGCGGAAACATGACATTTTTGCTACTTCCGCCATTCCATCAGTGCCACAAAATAGCAGAACAGCGGTTTTCCGACAGTTTCCGCAATTTTTCCGCAATTCCACAATTTGGAGAATGCCGGTGGAATTAGCGGAATGTCCGCAGAAAAGCCGCGGTGTGGCATGAGCAATTCCAAAATGGCAGAATGGAATCGCGGTGCGGTAACAGCTGCTGCCACATCAGCCCTAACCCAAACCCAGAGCACCAACCAGGGGCAGAACAGCAGTTTATCTACTCAGAAGACAGGTCACTGCAGCTCTGCTTCATGCCAGGGGTTGCCCTGGCAATGCTATAGGGCTGCAGGCAGCAGCCTAGAGCAGTAGCTGATCCACTCACAGCTCTAAGGTGCAGGATAGGTCAGAACTGCATGGGCAGATTGTGGGCTGTGGCAACGTTGGGTGCATCTAAACCCAACACTGTTGGGGCTGCATGCCAGGAATGTGAGGCTGGCCACCTCCAGAGCAGGTCTGGGGGTGGTCCATCTAAAGACACCCATTGACTTCAGTGGGGCTAGGGTTCCATTCTCTGTCCTAATGTTAGAAAACTAAGGCCTCTCAAGGAGTAATTTTGTTTTTCCTTTTAAAGGTAAGTAATTTAGGGCTTTATTCTGTAGTTTTGGTATATTAAAAACCCTTGTAAAATTAATAGAATTTTGGTAGCACAAGATTTGCTGGACTTTGCTTTGAATTTCTTTAACTAACACATATCAAAGATTAATAACTATGGGAATGAAAAGAATGAAGAATATTTTCAATTCCAGCTTTTGCAGACTTTTTTGTTGTTGCTTTGTATGCAAGGCAAGATGTGAAGGAAAAACCATGAAAAGCACTCTGTAGATGTTTACTGTACAAGAAACACTGCAGTAAAACTAGCCTTGAATTTTAAACATAAAGGTAAACTCCTCTACAACGGCTGAATGGCATAACCCATTAGTCACTACAGAAAGACCAAGGGGCTTTTTAAAAATGGCCTTTTCAAAACAAAGAATTAGGCAGACAGATTATGAGTGTGTCAGAAGCAGATAGACTGTATTAGATTAATCATTTACCATAGGAGCAGAGGTAGCTACAGAAAGTTTCAAAATGCAAACAGCAAATAGGAGTTAGGAAAGGAAATAAATAAAAAAAGAGAACCGCAGTTCCTTTGCCAGAGAGTAGGCTGAAGGTTTCAGATATTATTTAATTTTATTTATTTATTTATTCAAATTTATATGCCAACCTTTCTGTAGTGGCTCAGAGGAGCTTACAATATGGGCCTTTTTGCATGGCGTGGAGGTGGGGTGTGTGTGGATGTTTTGCCACGGTGGGTGGAGAGGTGTGTCCATCCATGTAAACGGACATACACCCACCTCCACCCACAGAGCCTTCTCCAATTTTCCAGAGGACTTCGTGGGTGGAGGTGAGTGGGTGATGGTTGGAGGTGGGTGTTGCGTGGGTGCAAACTCGCACCTCCACCCATCCCGCTTGATGTACACATGAGTGAACACCGAGCGGACACCCATTTCCCCACCTACCGCCGGCCTTATACACAGATGCCCCCATGCCCACCCAAACACTGAGTGGAGCAAAGGGGGCATCCGTGTAAAAACGACTTATCCAGAATAAAGTCAAGGAATGAGCCTTGATGATCTTGAATCAAGATAGTCATGATCTGAGAATAAGAATTAGAGCAAATGTCTAACTAGGGGGTGCTCTGGGCTTTGGAGAGAATGAATAGGAAGCGTTTAAAGAGCCACCAGTCCTTAGAGCCAATGGGAGTTTATGAGCTCTGATCCTGTGAGGTGATTGATTGGTCACCATCAGACACAAGTAATGATTCCAATGTATAGCAAAATTGTATGGTAGCAGTGGGATGCAAAAAGTAAGACAGTTTATCAGATATATGTTTTAGGTAATGTATTCAGTGACTTAACTAGGGCTGAAATGGGAATCTTTTTTTTTTTCTTGAGCGAAAATCTTGCGAGAATTGAGTATCATTACCAAGATCTCAGAACAATCTCGGTAACGGTTCGAGATCTTGACTGAGATTTTCTTGATTTACTGTTTACCAGGATTTATCATTTACTGTGATTTACTGTTTACCATATACCGATTTACTATGTACTGTTCACTGTGGTGAACCAGGATGAACTAGATACATAGTAAGCAGTACACAGTAAAGGTAAATCAAGAAAATCCTCAATGGCAAAAGTGTTGAGAACAAGGGGTTTTCTTGTTTTTCAATTCTTACTAAAAAGTGAGTCAAGAACTGTAATTCTTGACAAGAATCAAGAAAAAATTGAGATTGAGTTTCACCCTTAGTATTAATATACATGCAGCTTCCACTGCATCTGCACATCCGGGGGTGGAACGACTGCCCCATCCCCACCCCTTGGCAGATCAGGTTGTGGGATGGAAGCAAATGTTCCTCCAGTATGACCAGATGCTGGGAGGGAAGTGACATGCAACTGGCTGGCTCTGCCTCCGCAGTGCAGCCGTGCCCCCCCCCCCCCCCCATGATTGGTATAACAGTGTAAATTTTCATATGCATACAACCCAACTTGGTTAATTAAAATGCCCCTCTCACAGATCAAGGAAACAGGTAATACTATTGTAATTCCTGGGAAGATCAGTTAAATGGTGCCATAGAATCCAACATATCTTAAACTCCATATGTAATAACACAAAGGTGCTCCCATAGTCATATAAGACTCAGGAAAACATTAATCCTGTCATTCAATCCCAGTGGAACAAGGTATCCAGAATATCGATCCAATGAAATTCTCTTTGGAACAACACAAAATGTCTATAGTGACCCTTCTAGCAACACTGGGAGAACTGTGATTAAAATAAACCCCTGGTATAAGGTCGCCAGCCTTGAACCTCTGAGTTGCCAGAGCATAAACATAACTGCTAGTGCCACTACCCATGTCTATTCTTTAACTTAATTTTTCCTGCCCTTGGTATACATCCTCCTCTCAGCTCACTCCAATAGTCATGATCCTATAAAAAAACTGAAAAATCAATCCTACCATTTAATTGTCTTTGAACCAAGGTATCCAAAGTATGGATCCAGTAAGATTCTATTTGTAATAACACCAAATGTCTATCTTGACCCTTCTGAGGGTCAATAACCACTTTTTCTACCACAAAAAACTTGATTTCAGAGGGTAATTATTTTTTTCTCCATGAAATGAGAAACCATGGGAGCATCAAGAAATTGGTATTTAAGCTTACTTTTATGTACTAAGATTCTCATTCATAATTCCCTGGATGTTTGTTCTACATAAAATCACCAACATGGACACTGAATCACATAAATCAATGAAGAATTGCAATTTGAGAGGGAAAATATTAAAAACTACTTTTCCAATAGAGAGATTAACCATACTTTAGCCACTTTCAGCACCATCTCCGCCCCCCACGCGCAAGTGAATATTTGGGCTGCGGGGGGGATTGAGCAGCCTGCATACGTGTGGGGATCAGCCGGTCCCCCACACAGCTTTGCCGGCAAAGACACACAGGATGCAGAGCAGGAAATTGAGCTCTGCATCCTGCACATCTCTGCCAGCAAAGTCGCACAGTGGGAGGCTTTCGGACTGGCCGATCCCCATACATATTCAGGCTGTGCATTCCCCACCCCACCCCTCCTCCAGCCCAAATATGCGCGCAGGGGGAGGGGGATTTGAAAGTGGCCTTTGAGTCTCCAAAGTCGGAACACAAATCGAACAATACCCACATTTAAAGTGTACTCTAATCCTTATCTTATTATTACTAGTGGCTCTCAAATAGAGGATATACATGATCCATAATACAGAGAGCTAGATTTAGAGCAGAGTTATGTTCAAGGGATCAACTGTCAAGAGAGAAAGAAAAAAAGGATCAACAAGGCATTTTTTGGTCTCTAGATTTTTCCCATCTTTCTTATGCCATAAAACTAATCATTAAAAAAAATTGGCATCTTGTTCAATTTATTTCAGACTAGAAAGTAAACACTTTCTAGTCTGACATAAAAGGAACCTGGTCTGAAAAAGCCTTGTTCTAATTTCATGGAGGAGGCAGTTGGGGGCATATCCCACAAATGGAAGACTGATGTTTCATGTAAAAGAAAGTGTGGGAAATGTCATTTCAGTTTGGCTGAGGCCATGCTGACTTTTAAACAATACATAAAGTAAATTTGGGCTTGACTCAAAAGAGATTAGTTCCTTCATCTGGTGGTATAAATTTAAAACAACCAGCAACCCAAATGAACAATTAACTTTAAAAATCCTAAAGCAAAGAGCAAAGCATTCCTATTTCCTGCTGAAATTTGCACTCCCAAAAGATTATCATACCAATGGCCAAAGCTATTGCCAGGTGATTACCTGGCAATCTCTTCCACACACTACAGGGGATGGAAACGCTCCATGGTTTTTTCACTACCACAGCTTCACAGGCAATCTTCTTGTTGTTGGATTTACTATAGAGGGCTGTTGTACCCCTTAGAAAGAGCAGCTCAGATAGTGTCCATGTAGCAAAAAGGTGATCTTTCAATGAGCAATGGCTAAATAGGCTGTTTTTACACAGACGGAGCCATGGGCCCGATGGGTGAAGGTGGGTGGAAATGGGTGGGTGAGCACACCCACCGAACACCCATGGGAAACATTTACACAGACACTGCCATGGGGGGTTGTGGGACAGAAGGGGAGGTGTCAGCACACACCCATCAGGCACACACACACACACCCAGGACCACACCGAGCAAGCACCTATGATGTTTACATGGACGGCCCGTACACCGAACTGAGGGGAAACCACGCCCAGCACAGTGATGTTACAACATGGCAGAGAGAGGGCAAACAAAGCCATGGCACAAAGCACTGCCAGACTCTGAGCGTGTGGGGATGGAGGGAGCCGTAATTAATTATAAGAGATACAAAGAAGCAGCCCCAGTCAATCCCTGAGACACAGGCCAGACAGCCAGGTGCCATGGACCCCCTCGGAACCCACACCACATCTGCACACCACAGTGCACACAAGCACACAGGAAAACCCAGCATGATGAGGAGAAAAGGGGACCCCAACTGGGGGAGGGGGGCCGGGACTGAGTGCAGTCACCAGGAAGAACAGGCGAGCCCCGACACGGGTGGGGACCACACCAACACACACACCACAGCATGAACACACACACCACAGCATGCGGAACCCCCCAAACCCAGGAACAACAGGCCAGGAACAGGATAGCTGAAGTGATGGCAGCAGGCGCCAAAGTGCAAATCAGAGCCAGGATCGGGGGGCAAAGAGTGGACAGGTGCTCCCCAAAAAACATACAGTGGCTGCAATGAAGCAGCAGCCCAACAAGCAAAGGACAGGGATGCACAGGGCTCAGGATGAGCCCCACACCATGGAGGGGGGGGGACATGGGAACCCACGCAAACAACAGAGGGGGCACGACTCAGAACAGTGAACACAGGGTACCAAGGGGCCAAGCCAAAGAGGACCCACAGATACAAAGCACAAACATGCGGAGGTGGGAACGCAGAGCAAAGGGTCCTGGACAAGACCATCACAGGTGAAGACAACCCACCGGTAGCAATGGGCACATATATGGGCATCCAATATGAAGCGGGACAGGAGGGAGTGCCCCGTGGCATCAGCAGCTCCGACATCCGAATGGCTAAGCACAGCTCTCAAGGCAGTCCTCTCGAGCAATGGGGGCCGGCCAGTCAGGAAGAACCCACCAACATCAGATGGAAGCAAGCCAAGCTCCCCAGGGCAGTTCTGGCAAGCTGATTGAGGGCATGCAGAGCCATGGGTACGTAGGAGGGCACAGGTATAGCAACTCGCCATATATGGCCCACCGGCCTGGAAGGCCAAATTGAACACCTGATGACCGGCCACCTGGCAAACAACTGCAAGTGCCTGGGATTCCCATAGTATTACAATGGCTAGTGGGGACCCACAGTCAAGTTGGCAGAGGGGCATGAAACTGAGCTCCATGGCACCCCTCTGGTACTCCACACCCCCAAAGGGGTGTCCCAACAGCCACATGTAATGGGACAGGAGATTGAAGCCATCACCCATGAAATGAGGTTCATTCACCAACAGCTAGACATCACTGCTCTGTCATAGGTTTCCCAGCAGCATGGTGGCACACAGCAGCTACTCCTCTCCTACCAAGTGATTGGTTCCATGGTCCATTCCATGGCTGGACTTGGCCTGCATGAGGTCTGTGAGCGAGAGTGCAACCGAAGTGGATGATGAGCCGTAGAGTCTGAGCTCGGATGGGGTCAGACTCTTTGGAGGGTGACCTTGGGCAGCTGATAGCATCCGGCCTCGGTGAGTCTGAGAATAGCCATCCCATACACAGTGCGGACCCATCCCCACTTGATAAGGCACAGGGAGGATGCACAGGGCCCAGGGAAGGAAGGGACGGGAATCCATCAAGGGGCCGCTGTGGCTGTTCACAGCACAGTGGGACTTCTGTGGACCTGACAACTGCCTTCCCTGGGAATGGGGGACCCATGATGCATACCACATGCCCACCACATGTTGCAGCTGCTCCGGCAGCTGCAGATGGGGCGTGGGGGGGAGCGGTGTTGGGTGCATGGAGTGCTGCCTCTGGGTGAGAGGGTGTGTGTGAGGGGTGACAGCACAGGGCGGCTAGCTGGNTGACAACTGCCTTCCCTGGGAATGGGGGACCCATGATGCATACCACATGCCCACCACATGTTGCAGCTGCTCCGGCAGCTGCAGAGGGGACTATAGGGTTGAGCCAGCAAGGCAATCCAATGTACCTTGTATGGCCGCCCACTGAAGGATGATGCAGCAGCCTCGCGTACAGCTGTCTTGAATACAGCTGCCACCCTGTGCATAGGGGAAGCATTCCGGAGAGCCTGGGCAGGTGTGCATACCACACCCACAGTGCTGCACCAACCGCTGAGGTCCAGCGACCCAGCACCCATCCATATAAGGGAGCCAGATAGACTGCTAGGGCATGGTGTGATGGGTGCGGTGGTTATGGAGAGGAGAGAGTGCAATGAGAGTGATAGAGGGAGTGGAGGGAGTGAAGTGGGGGTATGAGGAGAGTGATGGAGGCATGGAAGAGTGTGTGACTATGGGGCGTGGGGGGGAGCGGTGTTGGGTGCATGGAGTGCTGCCTCTGGGTGAGAGGGTGTGTGTGAGGGGTGACAGCACAGGGCGGCTAGCTGGTTTGGGGTACCCAAGCACAGGGTGTTGGTTTGGGACCTGGTGGGTGGTCACTAAGTGCGGAGTTGGGTTCATGGGGAGAAGTCACGGTGGTGGGAGCATGATGACCATAGTGGGAACCCCACATGTATGGGCTGACCTGATAACCATCCTGGCAGCATGTTTTGGTTTCCTGGCGCAAGTGTTCGAGCATATGGCCGACCTCCTTTGCCTGGCCCCCTGCTGGTATACCCATGGTCTATGCTGCAAGAGAGCAGCCACTCTACGCCACTTGGCAACGGTTTGATGGGCACGGCGGATCAAGGCCAGGTGCCAAGCGATGGTGGGGATGGCAGCATCCTCAGCATCTGCCTCATCGTCTCCAGGTTGCCCCTCAGAGTGTATGGGAGTTGGGTGACCCTACCCACATGATGGATGGCCTGGATGTGGTTTTGGAGCAATGACTGGTCGGATAACATGCTTGCGACCTGGACTGATGAGGAGTGGATTGATCACTTCTGGATGACCCGCTCCCTGCTGACCCGGAACTCTGAGATCCTCAGCCCCCACCTCCACAGGAACAAAACCAACATGTGTTGCCCCTCACCCTGGGTATGCAGGTTACGATGGTGGTGTGGCACCTGGCAACCCCCGATTCCTGCAGGAATGTAGGTGAGCAGTTTGGCATGGGGGAAGCAACTGTGAACAGAGCACTCCATGATGTCATCAACCTCCTAGTCGATTTGCTCCTGGAGCTGGTCACCCAGCTCCGGGACCCGGAGGTAGTGATCCAGGGCTTTGAGGTGATGGGCTTCCCACATTGCATTGGAGCCATCGATAGCACCCACATACCGATATTCTGCTCCCCCCCCCCAACTCCAAGACCGATTACCTTAACTGGAAGCAAGCGTTCTCTGTGAACCTGCAGGCAGTCATTGACCACCGATGCCTGTTCATCGATGTGTACACAGGCCACTCAGGAGCCACGATGCTTGAATCCTGCGCTCCTCCCCATTCTTTGCCAGGATGTTTGATGGGGAGATAGCCCTGAACATGTTCAGGAGGATTGACTGTGTCTCCATGGTGCCGGTTGTCATAGGGGATCCCTCCTACCCTCTGACTCCATGGCTGATGAGGTCCTATCCCGTGGCCTGCACCCCTGATCGGGTGCTCTTCAATTCGTGCCTGACCTCCATTGGCCATTGGCCTTCTCAAGATGAGGTGGCGCCTCCTGCTTAACCGGAGCCAGTTCGACCTGCAACACTTCCCCATCCTCATCCTGGCAGCCTGTGTGCTCCATAACATCTTTGAGACTGGTGGGGCTGCCTTGGACCATCCTCTTTGCCAGGTGGGTACCATGTCCTGTGTTGCCCCCTCCGCCTGTGTTGGTTGGCAACCACCAGTTCCCTTAGCTTACCTGTGCATGTGGGGTGGCCCGCCTTGGCGGTTGGGTGGCTGGGGGTTCAGGAATGTTCTGCGGTGGCTGGGGGCCCAGAAGCAGGGTCATGGAGGGTGCTGGAGGGGAACCAGGAGTGGGCCGGGCTGGCCGGGCAGGCTCCCTTGGTGGCGTTGAGGGCAACGGGGGGAGGGGGTCTATGTGGCCTAGGCCGGGGTAGGGATGCTGTTGGGAAAACCAGGGCTGGCAGAGGATCTGGGGGAGGGGGCACTTGCACCTGTGGGAGGGTGCCATGGGGTTGCGATGCTACCTGCCCTCCTACCGCAGTTGCTGGGCCCATGTAATGCTGAGGGACGTGCTGCAGGGCCTCTATGGAGTACTCTATCAATCTGAAGGCCCTTGTGGCAGTTCCCTCCAGTGTGACACAGGCCCTCTCCCTCTCCTGCCTGTCCTGGAACTCCTCGCAGAGAAGGGACGCAGCTTGGCGCTTGTCCCACAGGTGCTCTGTGCAGGACCGGGTGAGCATTGCTGCCATTTGCTCCTGGTCCCTTTCCCCCTCCCCTAGCTGTACCTCCCTGTGCAGGGCCTGCTCCTTACTTTGTGCCTCTGCCAGTTGCCTGGTCTCCACCAGCAGTTCCCTCCCTAGGTCCTCCCTCCTCTGCCGGTTGTAGACCCCTATCTCCTGGTTCCTCTCTGCACTTCATGCGGTGGCACCCCTAGTTGGGCCGGGCTTCTCCTGTGGCACCCCCAGTTCATCTGTTCTGGCTCCCAGGGCTGTGCTGCCTTATCCCCTCCCCACCTTGCCCCAGGCCTCAACCTCTCAGGTCCTGGCTTTGTTGTCATCTTCCCCCTTTGATCCCGTGTCCATTTGGGCATGTGGTTCAGGCCCCCTGCTTGACCGATCCCTGCTTGTGTTTCCCATCCATCCCCATTATGGCCTCATCCCTCTGTCCCTCCTCCACGGCCATGTCCCTCCCCCCCGTGCTGTCCCTGTCCTTTGTCCTTTGGTGTTCCCGACCCCCCTCCTTGCTGTCCCCTCAGCCTGACCCCCTCTGTCTCTTGGGTGGGGTTGTGGCCTGTAGCTCTACCATGCCCCTGTCCACCTTCACCCACCCCCATACCCATATCTGTGTGTACCTACCATCGATCTCCAGGTTGCCAGGACATTGGATAGCCTCAGGTTCCTCCATGTTCTCCTCCAGGGCTGCTGCCACCTCCTCCTCATGCACCTCCAGGTCTCCTTGTGCTGCATGACTGGGTACAATCTGTCAGTTTGGCTGTGCTTCCTGGCTGGGGTCCTTGCTGTTGTTGCCTGGGCCCCACCCATCCTGCCCTGTGGTGTTCCTCCTACTTGGATCGTATTCTTCCACCTCCTGAGGGGCATGCCTGTTGTCGATCTGCTTCCTGTATGGCTCCTGTCCCTGTGGGTTCTGACCCCGTGGGTTTGGGGGGCGCAGGCAGAGGGTGGTGTGTCCCTTATCTGTTTTCAGGGATGCCTCTACCACCTGTAGGATGTGGATTTTCCCTCCCGCATCCTGACTGGGGACTGGTGATTGTGGCAGGGCAGGATGCGTGTGTGTGTGTGTGTGTCGTCAGTGCCCTTTTTCTGCCCCTGGCAAAGGCGGTGCTGTGGATGTGGGAGGCCACTATGTGGGAGGCCCCCATCCATGCAGAGGAACTGATCCAGCTAATCCTGGAACTCCATTGTGTGCATGGCATGGCTGGACTTGAGATTGTTGTCCGTGATATGTTTATATCGGTACCTCAAGTCGTTTGCCTGCTGCATGAACTGGGGGGCATCCCTATTGTGTCCTGACTGCTGCATCTCCTGGGCAATGGCTTCACAGACTTGTTTGGTCGTGTAGTTGTGCACCAGGTTGTACTGGACCTTTTCAGCACCCCACACATGTATGAAGTCCAGGGTTTCATGCCTGGACCAGGGTTCCCCCTTTTGGGTTCCGCGTGTGGGGGCATCTAGCTTGGCAGTGTGGGACTCATTCAGTGGCTGTTGTGGCAGTGGAACATGTGGTCTCCTGTTGGGGGAATGCATGGGGGTGAGCTGTTGACCTGCTGCACCCCTGTTGCATCTGTGGGGTGTTCCTTAGCACCCCATGCCTCTGAGGGGCTCCGTCTGTTTCACCTGACTTCCACCGAGGCCCTCCTCAGCTGTCTCCCTGGTGATGCTGTGCACCTGGGTTTGGGTGCTCTCCTGTGTGTGGGGGAGGGAGGGAATGATGTAGCTGTCAGCTGCCCACTCAGGGTTTCCCCGGCATATGCTCAGGGCTTGTCATCTCCCTCCCCCGCTCCCCTGGGTGGGTGCCCTTGCTGTTACCTCACTCTCCAAGGTGCTCTCCTCCCTGTGCCCTGTAGCTGTGGGTTGGAGTGGGGCTACGGGTGGTGCCAGACCTGTGTTGCACCCTCTGCACTGTGCCAGGAAGGGTGTACTGGCAGTAGCCATCCTGCCCCCCCCCCGGTGCTGTTGGCCTGGGTCCCCCTCCCCTGGGCATCCTGGGGTCCTTCTGCTTACCCTACCCCTTCCCATGCATGTCGTGGTGCTGGCTCCCGTTCTCTTATCCGTGGCTTTCTTGTCTGACATGTTGGGAGCCGGCACACAGATGTCCTCATGGACTTCTCCTTTAGGGCTCCTGGGTGGGTGTCGGGCTTCTCTCCCAGTGGATGTGTCTGCTGGCGGACTCCTGTGGGGCCTCTTTAGCCCATGGCCCTTTTTACACAGATGCTCTAACACCCATAAAATGGGTGTTACATTTTATTATATATGTTGCAGGGCACCACTGAAGCCAATCACCATGGGCCCTGTGCACACATTATGCCTCCACCCAGTTCCTCTGGGTGGATATGGGTGTTGGCGGGTGGGTGGAAAGCATTTCCCTGGGTGGAGATGGGTGGGGGCGTCTGTGTAAATGCCACTTTTGGTGGGTGTTGGTGAGTGTTTGCTCCCGGCCAACACCAATCTCCACCCACACCCACCCACGGATCAACCAGCAGCGGCGTCCAGACGAGCAGTTCGGATGTATTCAGATGAGTTCGGGGGGAGGAAAAATGTCTTTTCAGTGCAAAAAAAAATATATAGGTTTCGGTTTCGTTTCAGTTTCGATAGTGCTATTTTTGACTGTTCGGCCAAGTTTAGCCAACCCGAACTCGGCTGAACTGAACCATCGAAACCAAACTCGGGTTTCGAACCGAACAACCAAACTTCTGAACCGCATTCTGTTTGCCCATCCCTACTTTCCCATATATTCCATCCCTGATTCCCTTCCCTTCCCCTATATATTCCATCCCTGATTCCCTTCCCTTCCCCCATATATATAAAATAGAGATAGAGAGATAGAGATATTAGAGATAGTAGACAGTTGTAGGAGTTAGCTTAGTCCCTACTCTCCATCCCTACTCTCCCATATATTCCATCCCTGATTCCCTTCCCTTCCCCTGTTTTTTCATTGATTTAGAGTAGGATTATTATTAGATTGATTTAGGTTTCATTTCAGTTTTGTACCCCTATCTATCTATCTATCTATCTATCTATCTAGAGAGAGAGAGAGAGAGAGAGAGAGAAAGAGTAGAGATTAGAGATAGTAGACAGTTGTAGGAGTTAGCTTAGTGATAGATATAGGGCACTTTTAGATGATCCCGCTCACAAGCGGGATCGTCCAGTGCCAGAATCGGGCACCCGCCTTCCTCTCAACGCTGTGTCTGATGTTCAGAAGAGCATGGAGAGTGTGCACTTGGGCAAAGAACCCGGAATTGCGGCGTGAAGCCTTGACAGGGGCAGGATCGCCGGGCCGGCTTCAAGCGGCAGAGATCCGGTGGTCACGCGCGGCGGGGATTTAGACGAGCCGCAACAATGGCGGCTGATAAAGGGCTCAGCCACCATTTGCGTCTCGTCTAAAACCGCCCATAATGTTTAGTGATTTCGTTTTAGTGTTTGTAGGAGTAGACCTTTGTACTTATTAGCTAATCCATTTAGTTCATAGCATTTAGAATAGTTAATAGCAGTTAGATTTAGTGCCTGCTGCCCGTAGGGGGAGGTAATGGGGCATGTGCCAGAGGCGGGAGGAGCCGTGCCAGGGGAGTGGCAGCAGGCAGTAGCAGTAGCCAGAGGCAGAGCACATCACCCCCCCCAAACTCAGCAGGCCTGCTTTACGGCAACAGGCTTCAGCAGCTCAGCATCGCCTCCTCGCAGTGCCCTCCTCCACTGCCACGCAGGGCACTGGAAGGCCTGCAGGACTTGAGACTGCATCTCTCTCTGTAGCTACTGGTGTTGGAGCAGGTGCTGGTGCTGCTTCCGATGTTCCTCCAGGGCCACCAATGTCCCCCACTGTCGAGGCAATCCCCAGCAGTCCAGAGGTGGTGAATCCCACCCCGACTGCTAAAGGCAGGGTCCGATCACTGGGCAATGTCAGTAGGGAGAGGAGTAGCAGCAGCAGCACTAGCAGCTACAGAGGGGGGCACAGGGAGATTGCCAGAAGCATGGCAGACACGGGCAGTCTAGCCTCAGGGTTCCAGTACTCCCCTTCACGGGACATCACCATGATCACGGACAGTGAGTCAGAGGATGACACTAGTGCCACAAAGGAGATGTCTGGAGCTGAGGCGATGGCTGAGCCTCCTCCCAGAATGGGTCACCAGAGTCCCCAACTTCTCCCCCTCCCAGAAGCACTGGCAGCATTGCGTCAGCCGGGGGGGCAAGAAGACAGGAGGGGGGGAAATCCTCAAACTGGGATCATTTTAAGCAGGTGCGGGAAGATGATCCCAGAGAAGTGCAGTGCACGTTGCGCAATAAGATGGTGAAGCGTGGGCAGGTGCTCACCAATCTTGGGACAACTGCAATGGCGAGGCACCTGAAATTATGCCACAGTGCTCTGCTGCTCAGTGGGAAGGCAGGGGAACTAGATGCCAGCAGGTTTCCAACTGCAGCATCCAGTTGCCCGGCTCCTTCAGAGGTACTGCCAGCATACTGCATCAACTGCTGCTGCCTCTAGCAGCAGTAGCAGTATGGGGGCAGAACAGCAGCAGGGGCCTCCCCAGCAGCACCGTCAGTTCACCATGGAGGAGCTGGGGTGGGAAGATCTGTCAAGGCTACCGGCAGCACACCATGGCACTGGCTTCCAAGAGAAAGTGAAGTGCCTGTTGCCAGAAATGATAGCCCTGGATGGCCATCCCTTGTCAATTGTGGTGGACAAGGGCTTCCAGTGGCTGATTGGGTTCCTGGCCCCCAACTTTAAGATGCCTTCCCGCTCCACCATGAGTCGGACTGTGGTGCCACAACTATACAGGGCTTTGAAGGAGCAGGTGAGAGAGCAGCTCTCATGGGCTGGGGGGGCATGGTCCACTTCACCACTGACCTGTGGTCTACCAGAAACGCCCAGCATGCCTACCTGGGGGTCCTGAAGCATGGTATAGGTGGGCCCTGCTTCAAGCACAAGTCATGGACAGCTCCCACACCTCAAGGAACCTCAAGAGAGCCCTGACCACCATGTTGAGGGAGTGGGCCACACCAGACACAGCCTTCACCAAGGGGTGTGTGGTCACAGACAACGCAGTCAATATCATAAAGGCAGTCCATGAAGGGGGCTTCACAAGCATCCTTTGCACCACACACACCCTCAATCTTGTGGTGAAGGATGCTCTGGGCTTGGGGGAGAAGGGTATTGGACCAAGCACCCTTAGGTCCCTGGTTAAACAGGGGAGGAAGCTGGCAGAGTTCTCCAACCGCAGCGTGAAGGGCAGCAAGCTCCTCCAGGAGAAACAGTCCGAGCAAGGGTCCCCAGTGCACACGCTCATCCAGGATGTCTCCACCAGGTGGAATTCCACCTTTCTGATGCTTGAGCAGCTGAGCAGAACATCAGGTGGAACTGAAGACAGACATTGAGGCACCTCCAGGGTACAACAGGGAGGAATGAGAGATTCTAGCTCACACTATCTTTGTCCTGAGACCGTTCCTGGCTGTGACGGAGACAATGAGAAGCTACACAGCCACCCTCAGCCAGGTGACCCCACTGGTCCATAGTCTCCAGAGGAGCCTGGACCAGATTCTGGGGTGGGGGGATGGTGGCCCTCTGGGCAGGAAGCTCTCCAATGAGGTGCTTGACCTGACACGGAATCTGAAGGCGGGGCTGAGGGCGCGCTTTGATGAGCTCCTGAGCTGGGAGGAATATGTCCTGGCAACCATGCTGGATCCCAGGATCAAGGACAGCATGGCACGCGTGACAGCGGTCTATGGCCTCCGGAAGAGGACGTTGGTCCAGAAGGTCCAGCAGGCAGAGCGGGCCTTGCAGCAGGACGCCCCTGGGGCTGGTAGGAGCAGTGACCCCTTCCATCCATCTGGGTCTATCCCTGCCCCCAGCCCTAGCAGCTGCACCAGCAGGAGGATGAACAGCAGCAGCAGCAGGACCCCTACTAGTGCAAGCAGCTCCTCCTATGTGCAATCCACTCTGGGGAGCATGGGGCCCAGAGCAAAAGGGCAAGCAGCGGGACTGAGGGCAGTGGGGTAGGTGGTGTCCACACAGAGCTACCAGAGGGAGTATGATGGTGCCTCAGCAGCAGTGGAGACCTAACTGGAGGAGGATCCAAGCATTGATCCCAGCAGCGATCCCTTGGCCTACTGAACCGCAAGACCAAAGTGTGGCCGGCCCTGTCGAAAGTGGCCAAGGGTATCCTGTCCTGCCCACCAACCAGTGTCCCCAGCGAGCGGGTGTTCTCCGTGGTGGGGGATATTTGCTACCCACACCACCTGAGACTGGGGGCCAAGTTGGTGGATCAGTTGCTGTTCCTGAAGGTGAACCGTCATGGGTCTGGGGCCATCATTCCTTGCACGGAGACGATGTCATTCCACCGCATCAAGAAACAGTCACTCCAGTCTCAGGACCCGCCATCAGGGTTCTGGTGCAAAGTTACTGGCAGGGAGGACTGTGGCCAATACCTAGAAGCTGCCACTCTAGCCCCAGGACCCACCATCATGGGTCTGGGGCCATCATTCCTCACACAGAGAGTCTTTTTCTGAACGCCCGAACCAAACCAAACTGGACCAAACCGAACTGAACGGCTGAACCGAACGGCCAAACCCGAACCGCGATCTCTTTTCCCATCCCTAGTGGCCTCGGAAGGGCATCCTCTGGACAGTTGCTATTAGGGATGGGACTATCCTTGAATTATCGGTTACCAATTTTATCGATATCGGATTAATCCAATATCAGATTTATTGGTATCAGCATATAGGTTTTTTAACATTGCCGATTTTTAGGATCTTTGATATTGCGGACATTTTAAAAATGGTTGCAATGTTAAATATCCAAAAAATCAGCAATGTTAAAAAACCAATATGCTGATACCAATATTATCGGATTAATCTGATATCGCTAATTATCAGCATAATCAGATTAATCCGATATGGATAGTCTCATCCCTAGTTGCTATCGTGCTGGGCTCCGGCTGCATGGTGGAAGCTCCCCCCTTGTTTTCCTGCTACCCGTTCAGCTTCCAGAACCCTCTTCACCCCCCACCCCTTTGGATGGCTGTGCATGTTGCCCGGGGCTTTGCCACTATGTCATCCAGTGTGTAGCTCGTGCTTCCTATTGGTCCATCCACTATTATCTGTTACCCCCTGGGGTGTTTTGCCATGGGCGCCCCCTATCGGTTCCCCATAGCATACCCTGGCAATCATGGATAGGCGACGTGGAGGCCATGCTCCTGACCATAGGTTCAGGTGGCTTGCAGGTCACTTCCCACTTGCACAGCCACCCCTGATGGAGCGCCCCATGGGGTGGTGGCTGGGTGGCCCTGGGTGTGGGGTCTGGTATGCTTTGCCCATGTTGTGGTTGCCAACTCTTTTCCCCCTTGGTTGCTGGCTCCCCATGCATATCACTCACTTCATCCTTCCTTCTAGCCTCAGTGATCATCTTCCTGACTGTCCTGCACCTTGGGGAGATGGTGGGACAGCTCCAGAGGGTGGCATCGGAGCTCTGGACAGGGGCCCGGGTGTACCAGGTGATACATGAGTTGCCCCATTTACGGTTGGCCCCCCACCCCTTTGGGGTGGGGATCTGTGGTTGCGGACGCCTGTGGTCTGCTATACTGGTGCCCTCCCTCTCCCTCTCTCCTGTGGTGCAAGCGTTGATTAATGAGCGGACAAGGGAGCAGGAGGAGGTGGTGCAACTCCTGCTCCATTTGCTGCAGTGGGTGCACCAACTGGACCGTGAACAGGCGGATCTCTGGTGCAGGGTGCGGGGTCGCCGGCCCTACTGAGGTGGCAGCTCCTGCCCACCATCCCTCTCCATTTGAGCGCCTTGCGCTTGTTGCACTGTACGGTTTATTATTAAAGGTTGATGTTTTGGTTCCCCTTGTGTTTGTGTTCTCCTTCCCTGGGGTGTGTCCCTCTGTCTGTGCTCTGTTAGATTTTCCTGGTGTGGTTGCCTGCCTGAGTGTGCCACTGTTGTCGAGTTGCATGGGTCTGCTCCTTATCACTGGATCCCCTATGGTCTGGCACCTTGTTTCCTTGTCCTTAATCCTTTGTCCCCTCTCATGTGTTGTTACTGTAACATCCCCCTCCCACCCTGACTTCCTCCACTTTAAATTCTCCCTCTCCTCTGCTATCTCCCATGCAAGGCAATACTACTATGCCTCCCGGATTGAATACTACTCTCGTGAGCCTTGCTGCCTCTTCTCCACCTTTGACTCCCTTCTCAAGCCCCCCTGGCCACTCCAGCCTCTTCCCTTTCTACTCAGAATCTCACATAATTCTTCACCTCAAAGATTGACAAGATCCGCCAGGACATTGCTTCTCACATGCCTCCTCTCCCTGCTCCCTCACCACCCTCTCTCCCTCCCCCTCCCTCCTCTGCTCCTTCCCTCCTGCCTCCTTTGAGGAAATCTCCTCTTTAATCTCTTCCTCCAACACCTCCACCTGCCCTCTCGACCCAATCCCCTCCCACCTCCTGACCTCCATTGCTCCCACTGTTGCTCCCCCTCTTTTACATGTCATTAATCTCTCCCTCTCCACCAGCTCCTTCCCCTCCACCTTCAAGCATGCCACTGTCTCTCCCATCCTCAAAAATTCCACCCTTGACCCCTTTGATCCCCCTAGTTAATAGGCTGTCTCCCTCCTACCCTTCACCTCTAAGCTTCTGGAATGTGTTGTCTACTACTGCTGCCTGTATCTCCTCTCTGCCAACTCCTCATTGGACCCTCTCCAATCTGGCTTCCACCCCCTTCACTCCACTGAAACTGCTCTTACCAAGATCACAAATTATCTACTTGTCGCTAAATCTAAGCGCCTTTACTCCATTCTTGTTCTCCTTGACCTCTCTGCTGCCATTGACACTGTTGACCACTCACTCCTACTGGACTCTCTTCGCCTCTAGGCTTCTGCGGCTCTGTCCTTGACTGGTTCTCCTCCTACCTCTCTGACTGCTCCTTTAATGTGTCTCTTCCCAATTCCAGCTCCTCCTCCCTCCCCCTCTTGGTTCTGGTTCCCCAAGGCTCTGTCCTGGGCCCTCTCCTCTTCTCTATCTACACCCTGTCCCTTGGCAAACTCATTGCCTCCCACGGCTTCCAATATCTTCTCTATGCTGACAATACTGAACTCTATCTCTCCACCCCCCCTCTCTCCCCTTCTGTCCAACCTCGCCTCATCAACTGTCTCTCTGATATCTGCGCCTGGATGTCCCAACGTCAGCTCAAGCTCAACATGGCTAATACTGAACTCCTTTTCTTTCTTCCCCTCCCTTCCTCTCTCTCTTCCCTGTCCATCCTTATTGATGGGGTCAGAATCCTCCCCATTCCCCAAGTCCATAGCTTGGGCTTCGTCTTTGATCCTCACCTTTCCTTTAAACCTTACATCAACTCTGTTGCCAAGACCTGTCGCTTCGCCCTCCACAACATTGCTCGGTTTCACCCCTTTCTCTCAGTCTCCTCAGTCAAAACTCCTGTTCACGCCATGGTCCTCTCTCACCTTGACTACTGCAACCTCCTCCTTACTGACCTCCCCCGCTCTCACCTGTCCCCACTTATCTCCATCCAAAACTCCGCTGCTAAGGTCATCCACTCAGCCCATTGCTTTGACCATGTGCAGCCTCTCCTCTCTTCACTTCACTGGCTCCCCCTTCCTGAATGCATCCTTCAAAAACTCCTGGTGTTCTCTTACAAATTCCTTCACAACCTGGCTCCCCCTTACTTCTCAGTCCTAGTCTCCCTACACACTCCTGCATTCACTCTCCACTCCTCCTCTGCCTCCTCCCTCACTCTCCCTCGTCTCCCCTGCTCCCCTACCCACCTTCGTCCCTTCTCCCTTGCTGCCTCCCATGCCTGGAACTCCTTCAGTGCCCACAGCTGCCTTGCCCCCTCCCTCCACACCTTCAAATCCCTCCTCAAAACCCACCTCTTCCTCGCCGCCTTTCCCGATGCCTGTTAGAACTTTCCTTTCAATATTTACTGTCTACCCTCCCTGCAGACTCCTGCCTAACTGCAACCAAGACAAACATGTGCACCTGATACTTCACATTCACTTGAATGTTATTTTTCTCTTGTCTCTCCCTATGTCCCCTCTCCTTGTCTCCCCTCTCCATGTCTATTAGATTGTAAACCATAGGCAGGGATCATGTCTATCTTATTGTTCTGTAAAGTGCCAGGTACACAGCTGGTGCTATACAAATAATAATAATAATAATAATAATAATAATAATAATAATAATAATAATAATAATTCCCCGTCCTGTCCTGGTCATCACACCCATCCATTGCTTGTGTTCCTTGGGCCATGGGGGGATGGTTGCCCATCCTCCTGAGTCGTAGCCTGGCTGGTACTGCCCCCACTCCCTTCCCTGTTGTGTTGTTGGTCTCCCCCTGTGCCGCTTGCACCCCTGGATGGTGCTTTGTTGCTGGGTGGTACTTTACGGTCACTTTCATTGTGTTTGGGACTGCCTCTCAGCTCTCTTCCCTCAGTTCCTGTCTGCTCCATGGGCTTTGGCACCTGCCCCAGTCTCCCCATCTGTCTTATTCCTGACTCAGTGTTCTGTTGCCCGGGATTTCCTATGTGTGGTCATACATTGGGGTATTTCTGTGTGTCTAGGTATGGGCACCATCCGTTTCAGGTCCTGCCTGTTCTTGTCAGTGACCTTGCTTGTTCCCAGACCCTCTCCCAGCTGGGGTCCCCTCTCTCCCTTTACATCCTGTGTTTCCCTGTGGTCCTCTGTGCATGACAGGGAGGGGGCTGTTTTCCCTGTGGCCTGTGGCACCCGCTTATCTAGTCTGTGTGCTGTGACCTGTGTGGGTCTGTTACTTTCGGTCTCCTGTCATTCCAGCTCCCTCCTCCCACGCCCTCGTGGGGTCTGGCAGTTTGGGGGTGGTGCCTTGTGCCACGGCTTCATTTGCCCTTCCTCAGCCATGTTGTCACGTCACTGTGATGGGTGTGTTTTCCCTTCCATTCGGTGTATTGGCAGTCCATGTATAACATCTTTGGTGTTTGCTTTGTGTTTCCTGGGATGGGTGTTTGGCTGATCGGTGTGTGCTGGACACTACCCTTCCTTCCCACAACCCCCTGCAGCGGTGTCCATGTACACGCCTCCCTGCTTAGTGACAGTCCTTTCCCCCCCAACCGGTCCTTTTCCCCCACCCATCACTATCCACCGGTGCCGCGACAGCATCAGTGTAAAAAAGGCCCATATTAAGACTGCACCGAATACATGATCTGAGTGCTTGGGATGATTTTTGAAGTTCCAAGTACCAGGACAGTGTCCACAATCGGAACTTGGAACTTTTTCCAAGTACCTGGAATTTGGAACTTGGAACTCTGGACCGAAATTTGGAACTTGGAAACAGATAATTAAACTCACATTTAAGGAAAGTGCAATGGGGAGCTTGCCAAAAGTGCAATAGCTAAGCTTTACCCTCCCTAAAGAGGTGAAAGTAAAAAAAAAGGTGAATTTTAAAAACAGTGGGTGTTTATTTTTTACACACACATTTCTCCTGCATGTTTGCTGTTACGTCCTGAACTTTCTGTGTGTCTAAAGCACTCTCCAAGATCTTAAACATCCAGGTCTTTGAACTTCTGCATAGAACTTCTGCCAGAACTTTTGTGTGTAAAAAGTTCTCCTGGTAAACTGCTTTGCTCTAGGCAGCTGTGGTTACTTGGTTTCCATGGCAGCCTGTCACATCTACAGCTGTGGCTACCTTAGGCTGCCTCAGGGCAGTGTGTGTCATCCAGGAACTGCCTCAGGGCAGTGTGTAAAAAAAGGAATTCAGATCTTACTTGTGGACTTTTAAACCCAGAAGATTGAAAAATCCGAAACTTTAATGTGTGTCTAAAAATGCCCAGTGTTAGGAAATTGAAGGGCAATATCATGAGTGACCCAAAATTCAGTAACTCAGCTCCAGTTTTTACTGTTTTGTTTTCCTATTGTCAGGATCCCCCTTTTCTCTCAGGGAAACAAATTTCTTATTGTCTAGGGAGCTGAAAATTGCTTACAAATAGCTTACAAATTGCCCCCTTTCCTCCCCAGCATGTAACTGAACCATTAGTTTGCATGCAAGGGGCTAGAGTGAGCTCTAATATGCATGCAAGCATGACCCATGCAATACTTTCCCCTGATAATGGCGGTGCGTCATGTGTGGGGCACGGTATCAGCCTCATTATAATCACCTAAGTATTAACGTTAAGAATTTTGTAATAAGAATAAGAATAAGAATAAGAATAAGAATAAGAATAAGAATAAGAATAAGAATAAGTTTTATTAGTGTTTAGCCGAAGCCGTAACACAAAACACAGTTATTCGAATACAACATTAAATTATACAAAAACCACAACGGAAACATATATCATAAATACCCCTAACAATCAAGATTTTCCACTCAGGGGGGGATCTCTGGGCCAGCTCGACTCCTCCTAAGAAGGGCCCTGAGCAAAAAAATTTCCACCGCTATCGTAACTTTATCCTCCTTCCCTGCCAGTAAATATGGTAGCAGCCGCACTTCCGTCCCTGTCCAAATATCCCTACAGGGGTGTAATAACCAGAGTTCTCGGAGATCATTATAGATTTCACAATGGATTAACACATGCTTCACAGTGTCAGGCACCTGCATTGTGTATTTACACTGGCATAAATCCGACTGAATACCCAAACATTGCCCCTCCGTAATACCCGAGGGGAGTATATTCAATCTAGCCATAGTAAAGCATCTCCGGGATTGCAATTTCATATCAAACCCTAGATATGGTGCAGCACAGGGCACATAAACCTTCGGTAGAGTCCCCCATGTACTTGTCAGAGATTTCTTCCCCCTTGCATCTGCTATCTCCTCTTGCATACTGATATCAGTTATCCTTTGCTTAATGAGATTCTTAGCGTCCAAATAGCTCAGAGAGGTTAAACAGTCAGGAGAAAGTTCTAACTTTCCAAGCCTGTTTTTTGTCTGCATCACCCAGGGGTCCCGGATACCTTCCCGGAAGGATGATGCAGCCAGGGGGACACCCTCCTGTAGCACAACTTTAGCCAGTAGCCAAAAGTCAAACACCAGATCTGGGCCTCCATAGGGAACATCCCACACTCTAAACGTACAGCGCTACATGGAGCGCAGTTTGGGATAGCTAAAATAGCCCTAAGAAATCTAGTTTGAATCCTTTCCAAGAGGGGAAACCTCCCCAAAGCCCAGAACTGTGCCCCATATAACAATTGTGTCAGGCACTTAGCTTTATATACCCTAATTGCCGGCATAACAAGATTACCCCCGATGTGATAATGTTGAAATCAACATTCAATACATAAAATAGATTAGCTTTTTCACCCAAACAGCTGATCGGGGGGGGGGGGGGG
>QEPC01002663.1:540288-556348 GCA_003113815.1 Sphenodon punctatus
GGGGTGCCTTCCTGGAGGTCCCCCGTGTTAAGCGGGGGGCCACGATGGAGAGGGCATTCTCGGTAGTGGGACCGTGGCTGTGGAACTCCCTTCCGGAGGAAGCTCGCCTGGCCCCTAACCTGTTAATATTCCGGTGAAACTGTAAGACCTGGCTGTTGGCCCAGGCCTTTGGGAGGGAGGGTGGGTAGGGTGTGGGGTTTTTAGTTCCCCCACCTATTTTTGGTTTTTAGATTGTTTCTGCTAGTCCTGTTTGATTGTTTTATAATATTGATGACTATTTTAAATGTTTTTATTGTATTTTAAAATGTTGTAGGCCACCCCAAGCTGCATGGCAGGAGGGGCGGGATAAAAGTCTATATATAAATAAATAAATAAATAAAGGGTGCAATCCAGTTCCATACAAGTCAATGGGAGGTTAGCCAGTGGCTGCAATCCCAAACCCTGTCTGCATGAGATCCGCATGAGTCTCGCGTGGAATCCGCGCAGCACAACGCATTCCAAGTAGATATGCGAACAAGTTGAATAAATGTGCACATGTACAGGTTGTACACGGAATCCACAGGGCATGGTATCCACCCCACTGACTTCAATGGGAGCTGGTTTGCACCCCTAATCTCTCTCTAAAAAAAATAAAAAAAATAAATTATTTAAAATATTTTTATTTAAAAGTAACAAATAACGGTGCATAGGCAAAATGTCCATCAGACCATTAATCCACATGTGCAGCCCTTTTACAAAATGGCACTGACAATACTGCCAGCACCATTTTGGGAAAGAGTAGACATGCGCAGAACAACCCTGGTGTTTTGCGTATGCATGCTGATCTTTATTTTTTTAATTTTTGCAATGAAAACTGAAACGTTTTGGTTTGTTTTCATCTGTTTTAGTTACCTTTGCAATTTGTTTTTGTATTTTAAGTACTAAACTAACATGGCTTCGTTGGTTTTAATAATTAAAAAATCAAAAATGAATTGCACACTCCTACTGCTAAGTTGCTGGCAGCATTGAAGAAAGAGCTATCCAGGGTTCTCTGTGTCTGTTACGGTGCTGTCTGATGTGTTCCCAGTGCCAATTGGCCAGTGGGGAAGCCAAACATGTCTCTTGACTGCTCTCCTTTCCCTTCTGCCTTCCCTGGAGTGCTTCACAGTCTCATAGCAGGCTGTATAGAGTCTAATGGGGGCAAAAACAAAAACATTTGTATCAAATGACATTTAAACAAAATTAACTTCTTTTTAGTGTAATTTGTAATTAAAATGAATAAAGAAAAAGTAGTTTTTGCTATGAATTTAACAAAAATGAATTACACACATCTAGTGAGTAAATTAGCAATCTTTCTGTACTATAAAGGCAGAGAGCCTAGAAGTTAAAGTTTCAGAGGTTTATTTTTTAAATTACCAAAGTGATTTTGGAGAGAGTCACAATTTTGTATGAAAACAAATGAGACAGTAGCCCAGATTAGTCCCCTTTCCATGAGGACTGAAAGTTCATTCTGGGGTCTCATAAAGAAAGCCAGTGTTAGTTTGTTCCATGAACTCAGAATGAACTGAGAACTGGCAACATCTTGGCTTAAATTAGCAACAGGAACAAAAAATAAATAAATCCCTGTACGTGTGCAAAATAACCGCTCGGTCCCAGTTCTCAGACTCTCTAGTTAATTTCAGACGTTACACACTCCCCGGGCACCACAGTGGATTCCCAACCATGGCAAGCCGGCTAACCCCCTCCCATGGTCCAGGAAAGCCCCGAACAGACATGACAGGAGCAGGACCACAGCAAGGAAACGGACGGATGGACCACAGCCTGAGGCAGTGCAACAGACGTTACGCGGATTCTGAACCATGGTCAAAAGACCCAGAAAACACCAGGGTGGGGCGGGATGCAGACATGGCCGACTGAGGGCAAACGAAACCACAAGCGCCAAAAGGTAATGCCCACACAAGGGAAATGGGAAGGGAAAGGGAGGAGGGAAAAGAGCCGCTGAGATGGCAAACACAAAAGGCACAGGGAAGCCGTGGACAAGGCAGAACACAAAACACAAACACATGCCCGGGCGCAAACACACCCAAACGGGAAATGAAGGAAGGGGGGAGCACATAGGGAAGGCCAACACACACAGCAGCACGGCCAGGGGGAGATGCCTCAGGCTAAGGAAGCGGAGGGGACCAGGCCAGGTACAGACCAGGGATCACTGACAGGCACCCAGAACCCCACTGACAGCACAGGACACCCAACAGCAACACAGACACCCCAAGTCATAGGGGCCCCCACAGGGACAGAGCACAGTCACAGGGGGAGGGCAACCAAGCCAGGGAAGGCATCAGAGCGGTCCGAGGTAGGGCCAGGCAGCAGGGATCCCTCACACTGATGTAAAGACAGGGTCAGGAACGGAGGTGAGCAGGAACCAGCAAGCACCACATGCAGTCTCCCCCCCCCCCCGGAGGAAGGCAGGAGGTGCTGTCCAGGGGCCCCAGGTCCCACACAGTCAATGAGGCACATAGGGGGCGTGAGGGGGCAGGTCACAGACACAGGTGAGCGGGCAGCTGGCCACAGGATGACAACACCACTAGGAGGGTCGGTAGCAGGGTCAGGCAGCAGGAACAAGCCAAAGAGGGGGATGGGCATGGAGGGGAACACACAGGCAGCAAAGGCCAGAGGTGACCATGGAGGGGCCACAGCGACACAGGTGAGCAGAACAGGGGCAAGCGAACTGTCCAGAGCAGCCGTGAGACCAGAACGGCAAAGAGCAAGTAGCCAGTGGCTGGAGCCAGCAGGGGGATGCAGGGAGCACACAGTGGGACTGTCATCCATGGCACTGAAGACACAGGGGGCCTCAAAGCCAGCTGCAGGGGGTCGCAAAGGGTCCTGGGATGGGCAGGTCCACCAGTTGCACATAGCAGGGCCACTGAAGTATTTCCCGGCAGTAGCCCCGCCCCGCCATGTGGCGGCCAACGAGGTACTAGGCCTCAAATGAATCCGACACGGCAAGCCCCACCTGAACATCAGCTCGGTACCACACACCAGCCAGCACCATCAGCTCCAATCCAGTGGGTTCTGGCATGGAAAAGTAAGCAGCAGGGGGCCATGGCAGGTGACCAAGCACCAACAGGCGATGATAAGCTGCCGCACGCGACCTCTGGTAGCCACACACCCCGTGGATGCAGCCAAAGAAGGAAACAGACAGGGCAGGGCCCCCCTCCTCCAGACAGGTCACGAACCCAACCAGGCTACATCTCGCCAGGAGGTGAGCCCTGGCACCCCTTCTACCCTTGTCTTTTATACACATCTAGATGTGTATAAGAGACAGGGCCATGGCAGGTGGCCAAGCACCAACAGGCGATGATAAGCTGCCGCACGCGACCTCTGGTAGCCACACACCCCGTGGATGCAGCCAAAGAAGGAAACAGCCAGGGCAGGGCCCCCTTCCTCCAGACAGGTCACGAACCCAACCAGGCTACATCTCGCCAGGAGGTGAGCCCTGGCACCCCTTCTACCCTTGCAGTCTGGAGGGGGGAGGGAAAACCAGGTTCCCCCCTGTCCGCCACCCGAACAGGTTCAGGACCCGAACTTTGTTCAGCCAGTTCGGGCGGGGGGCAGTTTGGATTTGGGGTGTTCACGAACAGGCCAAACACTCCGAGTTCGGGCTGATCGCCCAACCCTTGAACTCGGTTCACACATCCCTTTTGCACACATGCAGGTATGCCAGGTCTTTGGCATCCTGGACAGAACACATAGAGTAGTCTGGGGAGCAACTGCATCTTGGTGGTGGTGGTGGTGGTGGTAGTGGTGGTATGGAGCATAGTGGGGAGGAATGTCTACCCATCTGTCTGGTTCATTGCATGGAATCTGCAGGTGGTGGCTATGTGCTGGCCGCGCAGAGTGACCCTGAACTTCAGCGGGCTGATGTCTAATCTGTTAACATTCTTTGAGTCACATTTGCGAAATTATCTTGAGTTTGTCAAACATGCACACAAATAAAACTAAGAAAAAAAATCCATCCAAAATCTTAGCCCAGGGCCACCACATATTAAAGCAGGCTGCACTGTGAAGCTATTGGTTGAACAAGAATCATCCAGATGGCAATACATTATCAACAGGCAAAGAGCACATATTGTGTAGTGTAGCTTATGGTGCCTCTGAAGGTTTTTCTTTCAGTTTATTAACCTTGTCAATTAAGGTAACACTCTATGGGCAATGCAAACTCGTAAATTCACATATGAGCTATATTGGACACAGCCTAAAACTACAGGAATATGTTTTTTATATTTTTAGAAAACTGATAGAATCAAACATCTTCCATCAGATTCTCACAATATCTGCACCCATTTTATACACCACAAAAGCCAGTAAAACCACAAAAGAATGCCTAGAGATAATCATTCTTCTTTCACTGAAATTAAAACCAGAAATTCCAATTTTAATTTAAAACTCTTTTTTTTCACATGGTAGGAATGGACATGAAGATAGAAAACCAATAAGCAAAGAGCCCTGGTGGAAAAAAGATATATGATTTAAGAAAAAACAAAATGTATGTTGCTCTGACTCCTGGTCAATGGAAAATAAATTGCCAATTGCATAATTCAGTGAACAAATGCATAATTCTAAGAGCAGCACACTAGAAACATAAAGTGCGGGCCCCGTTAGACCCCAAAACCCCCATCCTTGGCTCACCGCTAGTATCCGCTACTTCTGCTCCTGCACCCGGGCTGCTGAATGCCTCTGATGCAAATCCCGCTCCCACCTTGACTTCCTCCACAATAAACACTCCCTCTCCTCCATCTCTTCCGCTATCTCCTTGGCGAGGCAACACTAGTATGCCTCCCGGATTGAATCCTACTCTCGTGACCCCTGTCGCCTCTTCTCCACCTTTGATTCCCTACTCAACCCCCCCTTCCCCCCTCCACCCTCTTCCCTCTCTGCTCAGGATCTCGCGTCATTCTTCACCACAAAGATTGACAAGATCCTCCTGGAAATTGCTTCCCACTCATCTCCTCTCCCCACTACCTCTCCACCCCCTCCCCCCACTCTCCTCGCCTACTTCCCTTCCACCTCCCTCGAGGAAATCTCCTCCATATTCTCTTTTTCCAGCTCCTCCACCTGCCCTCTCAACCCAATCCCATCCTGCCTCCTCACCTCCATTGCTCCCACTGTTGCCCCCCTCTTCTACATGTCATTAATCTCTCCCTCTCCACTGGCTCCTTCTCCTCCACCTTCAAGCATGCCACTGTCTCTCCCAACCTCAAAAAGTCCACCCTTGCCCTTCTGACCCCTCTAGTTACCGGCCGGTCTCACTCCTACTCTTCGCCTCTAAGCTTCTGGAATGTGTTGTCTACTCCCGCTTCCTGGACCTCCTCTCTGCCAACTCCTCCCTGGACCCACTCCAATTTGACTTTTCACTCCACTGAAACTGCCCTTGCCAAGATCTACTTCTTGCTAAATCTAAGCACCTTTACTCCATTTTTGTCCTCCTTGACCTCTCTCCTGCCTTTGACACTATAGACCACTCACTCCTACTGGACTCTCTTCACTCCCTAGTGTTCTGCGGTTCTGTCCTTGAGTGGTTCTCCTCCTACTTCTCTGACCGCTCCTTTAATGTGTCTCTTCCTAATGTGTCAAGCTCCTCCTCCCTCCCCCTCTTGGTTGGGGTTCCCCAAGACTCTGTCCTGGGCCCTCTCCTTTTCTCTATCTACACTCTGTCCCTTGGCAAACTCATTGCCTCCCACAGCTTCCAATATCACCTTTATGCTGATGACACAACTCTATCTCTCCACCCCCTCTCTCTCCCTTTCTGTCCAAGCTCACCTCATCAACTGTCTCTCTGATATCTCTGCCTGGATGTCCAGACATCAGCTCAAGCTCAACATGTCTAAGACTGAACTCCTTATCTTTCCTCCCCTCCCTCTTCCCTGTCCATCCTTATTGATGGGGTCACCATCTGCCCCGTTCCCCAAGTCCATAGCTTGAGCTTCGTCTTTGACATTCACCTTTCCTTTAAACTCTACATTGACTCTGCTGCCAAATCCTGTTGCTTCGCCCTCCACAACATCGCTTGGATTTGCCCCTTTCTCTCGGTCTCCTCAGCCAAAACCTTTGTTCATGCCATGGTCATCTCTTGCCTGAACTGCTGCAACCTCCTCCTTACTGGCCTCCCCCGCTCTCACCTGTCCCCCCTTATCTCCATCCAAAACTCCGCTGCTAGGGTCATCCACTCAGCCCGTCGCTTTGACCACATGCAGCCTCTCCTCACTTCACTAGCTCCCCTTTCCCCAACGCATCCTTTACAAACTCCTGGTGTTCACTTACAAATCCCTTCATAACCTGGCTCCCCCTTTCCTCTCAGTCCTAGTCTCTTTACACACTCCTGCACGCACTCTCCCCTTCTCCTCTACACCCTCCCTCGCTCTCCCTCATCTCCCCTGCTCCAATAACCGCCGTTGTCCATTCTCCCTTGCTGCCCCCCATGCCTGGAACTCTCTCCCCGCCCACATCCACCTCGCCCCCTCCCTCCGCACCTTCAAAACCCTCCTCAAAACCCACCTCTTCCTCGCCGCCTTTCCCAATGCCTGTTAGAACGTTCCTTTCAATATTTGCTGTCTGTCCTCCCCGCAGACTCCTGCCTATTATTATTATTATTATTAAACATTTATAAAGCACCAGTAGTAACCTGGCGCTGTACAGAACATACAATCAGATGCGGTCCCTGCCTGTGGCTTACAATCTAAAAGACAAGGAGGGGGAGACAAGGAGAGGGGACAGCGGGAGAGACATGGGAGAAGACAAACAAACATTCAGGCGGATGCGAAGTCTCAGGTGCGTGTACTTGGCTTGGTTACAAGGTGGTCGGTAGCAGCAGTCAGCAGAGGAGGGCTGACAGTAAGAGCAAGGGGAAAGACTAGAGGGCATTGGGAAAGGCAGCATGGAAAAGGTGGGTCTTGAGGAGGGATTTGAAGGAGCGGAGGGAGGAGGCGAGGCGGACGTCGGCAGGGAGGGAGTTCCAGGCATGCGGGGCAGCGAGGGAGAAGGGACGAAGGCGGTTGGGCGAGCAGGAGAAGCGAGGGAGAGCGAGGGAGGGGACAGCGGAAGAGCGGAGAGCGCGCGCAGGAGCGCGTAGGGCGATTAGGTCCGAGAGGTAAGGGGGAGCTTGGTCATGGAGCGATTTGAACGTGAAAACCAGGAGTTTGAACAGGATACGTTCAGGAAGGGGGAGCCAGTGAAGGGAGAGGAGGAGAGGCGTCACATGGTCGAAGCGACGGGCAGAGTGAATGACCTTGGCGGCAGAGTTTTGGATCGCCACAAGGGGGGACAGGTGGGAGCGAGGGAGGCCAGCAAGGAGGAGGTTGCAGTAGTCGAGGCGAGAGATAACCATGGCATGAACAAGGATTTTGGCCGAGGAGACAGATAGAAAGGGGCGTATGCGGGCAATGTTGAGGAGAGCGAATCGGCAGGATTTGGCCACAGAGTCAATGTAAGGTTTAAAGGAGAGGTGCGTGTCAAAAATGAAGCCCAAGCTGCGGGCACGGAGAACAGGACGGATGGTGACCCCATCAATGCAGATGGTCAGGTCAGAGGGAGAGGAGGGGGATGGAGGAAAAATGAGGAGTTCAGTCTTGGCCATGTTCAGTTTGAGTTGGCGTCGGGACATCCAGGCGGAGATATCAGAGAGGCAGTCGACGAGGCGTGAGCGGACAGAGGAGGAGAGAGAGGGGGTAGAGAGATAGAGTTGGGTGTCATCAGCATAGAGATGGTATTGGAACCCGTGGGAGGCAATAATTTCACCAAGGGACCGGGTGTAGATAGAGAAGAGGAGAGGGCCAAGGACAGAACCTTGGGGAACCCCAACCGAGAGGGGAAGGGAGGGGGAGGTCGACTCGGGGAGGGAGACATTAAAGGAGCGGTCAGAGAGGTAGGAGGAGAACCAGTCAAAGACAGAGCCACGGAAGCCCAAAGAGTAAAGCGAGTCCAAGAGGAGCGAGTGGTCGACAGTGTCAAAGGCAGCAGAGAGGTCAAGGAGGACAAGAACGGAGTAGTGGCGCTTCGATTTAGCGACAAGTAGATCATTGGTGATCTTGGCCAGGGCAGTTTCAGTAGAGTGGAGGGGGCGGAAGCCGGACTGGAGAGGGTCGAGGGAGGAGTTGGCAGAGAGGAGGTTCAGGCAGCGGGAGTAGACGACACGTTCCAGGAGCTTCGAAGCAAAGGGAAGGAGGGAGACCGGCCGGTAACTAGAGGGATCGAAAGGGTCCAGGGTAGGCTTTTTGAGGATGGGGGAGACAGTGGCATGTTTGAAGGCAGAGGGGAAGGAGCCTGTGGAAAGGGAGAGATTGACAACATGCAGAAGGGGGGGAGCGACAGTGGGAGCAATAGAGGTCAGGAGGCGGGAGGGGATCGGGTCAAGGGGGCAGGTGGAGGGGTTGGATGAAGAGAGAAGAGCAGAGATTTCCTGGAGAGAGGCAGGAGGGAAGGATGCGAGGAGGGAGGGGGGCGGGGGAGGGGGCGGGAGGGGAGCGGGGGGCGGAGGGGGGCGGGAGGCAATATCCCGACGGATCTTGTCAATCTTGGAGGTGAAGAACGACGCAAGATCCCGAGCAGCAAGGGAAGAGGGCGGGGGAGGGCAGGGGGGTTTGAGAAGGGAGTCGAAAGTAGAGAAAAGGCGGCGAGGGTCGCGGGAGAAAGATTCGATCCTAGAGGCATAATAGCGCTGCCTAGCTAGGGAGATAGCCGAGGAGAGGGAGGAGAGGGAGAATTTGTAATGGAGGAAGTCAGGGAGGGAGCGGGATTTGCGCCAGAGGCGTTCGGCAGCCCGGGCGCAGGAGCGGAGGTAGCGGATGGCAGGGGTAAGCCAGGGGCGGGGGTCGAGGGGGCGGACGGGGCGAGCAGAGGGGGGGGCAAGAGAGTCAAGGGTCGAGGAGAGAGAAGCGTTGAGAGCAGAGACGGCAGAGTCAGGGGAGGAGGAGGCGAAAACGGGGGGGAGAAGGGGGGAAAGATTTGAGGCAAACTCCGAGGGAGTAAGGGCCTGCATATTGCGGAAGGGGCGCATAGAGGGGGAGGCGGAGGGGGGTCGGTGGGAAAGGCTGAAGGAGCCGAGGAAGTGATCAGAACTAGGGAAGGGGTCAAAGGAGAGGTCAGTTAGAGAACAGTTTCGAGTGAAGACGAGGTCGAGGGAATGGCCGTCAGTATGAGTGGGGGAGTCGGTCCAGAGTCGGAGATTAAAGGAGGAAGCGAGAGAGAGAAAGCGGGAAACAGAGGGGGCGGAGGGCGTGTCAACGTGAATGTTGAAATCACCAAGGATAAGAGTGGGGATATCATCGGAGAGGAAGAAGGTGAGCCAGGATTCAAAGTCCGGGAGGAAAGAGGAGAGGGAACCCGGGGGGCGGTAGATGACAGCAACCCGAAGGTGTAGAGGGGAGTATAAGCGCACAGAGTGGGCCTCAAAGGAAGGGAAGGAGGGGGAGGGAGGAGGGGAGAGGGTTTTGAATTGGCAGTGCTTAGCAAGGAGTAAGCCCACACCACCACCCAGGCCTTCAGGGCGGGGGCGGTGAGAGAACGACAGGCCCCCGGAGCATAGAGCGGCCGGGGTAACAGAGTTGGAGGGCGTGATCCAGGTTTCTGTAAGAGCAAGGAGTTGAAAGGGGCGAGAGAGGAAGAGATCGTGGATGAAGGGAGCTTTAGCCACGGATGAGCGGCAGTTCCAGAGGGAGCAGGAAAAAGGCAATTGGTGTTTGGGAAGGCACGGGATGCGGATGAGGTTGGGGGATGGGGAACGGCCTGGTTTGCGGGGTGTGAGTCGTGCACTGGCCTCGTATTGGCCACAATGGTCTGTGGAACACCTGGGTGTCGCGGGTTTGGGCCTAGGGGGAATGGGTAAGGGGGGATGAGGGTGGGGAGGGGGGATGGGCGTGGGTGAGAATAAGGGGTAGGTTGGCTGGAGAAAGGCCGCTGGTGATGGAAGAGGGAGAAGGAGGGGGTGCGTGAGAAAGGCTAGAAGGAGGGAGGTGATAGAGGGCGAGGAGGTGAGGAAGGTATAGGGAGGCATCATAGGTCCTCACTCCGGCCTCACAACGGCCACAAAACGGCCAGCGCCCTTTTGTCGCCGCTGGGGGCGGGCGTGCACCTTTGGCTTGTGGCTGTGGGGTGGGGCCCTGCTCACCTGGCGGGGCTTCTGGGCACTGCAAAGGCTTCTGGGGGCTTCTGGGGGCTGCAAAGGCTGCCTAAACACAACCAAGCCAAGCACGTGCACCAGAGACTTCGCATCCACTTTCATGTAATTTATCCCTTATCTCTCCCTATGTCCCCTATCATTGTCTTCCCCCTCCGTGTCTATTATATTGTAATCCGTAGGCAGGGACTGCATCTATCTTATTGTTCTGTAAAGTGCCAGGTACACAGCTGGCACTATACAAATGCTAATAAAATAAGTAATAATAATAATAGTAATAATAATAATAATAATAATAATAATAATAATAATAAATAAAGATAAGGGGTCTTAGTCCTTTTTCACTTTCCCCCTAACACACACTAAATCAGGAGTGAGGGCCATTTGTCCTGCTCCCTGATTAAAGGAAGGAGCAACCTGCAAGGATAAAAAGGGGGGCTTCAGACAGGAGGCATTGGCAGCCTTGCTGCAACCCTGGCATTGTTAGGCAGTGCCGGGGATTTGGTGCAAAAGCAGGTCTTGTGTGCCATTGGAGGAGCTCGGCTCCCTGCCACAGTTGGAGCTTGGTGGGGAGTTAGGAGGCCATGAAGAACCCTGTGCCCTTGGGAGGTCTTAATGCTAGCCTGGAGGTCGTGTCACATGGCTCTGAGCAGCATTCAGCAGGGTGGTGGAAAAGGAGGTTCTGATCTGCCCTGAACCTGGAGGTGGAGGTGCCTCATCACCCTAAAAGCCATTCAGCAGTGTGAGTGGAAGATGGCTGCAGCAGCAGGTGGCCTGGTGAGTGTCCACAGGCAGCAGGGTCCATCCAAAGTTCAAGCTCAGGGGCTAGCCAGGCAAGAGTCCCCCCTTCCCCTTATCCCAATCTTAGGCCTCAGGGAGTGCGATGCAAGTAAGCCTGTAGCCGTCCCCCCTCTCCCTCCCATCCCCTGCCTCCCTTATTGACTTACTAAGCAAGCTGTGCATTTTGAGCAAGGAAACTGGGTGCTGGCATGACTATAGGCCTAGGTAGAGGTGTCAAGAACCGAGACTGAACCCCAGAACCCTAGAGGGTGAGGGATCATGACCCACAGGACCTTACAAGTGCATCATTCCCCATGATGTTTTGCGTGACAACTGTGGGGTTGCCACAAATGTTAGGCTGGACTGTCTTTCTTCCCTTTTCAAGTCTGCCCTCTCCCAGGCCAGGTAGGAAGGAGCAGTTAATGAAAAGAAGGCATCAGAGCTAGTATGATCTAGTGGTTAAGGCACTGGACTTCAGCCTGGGAAGCCAGGGTTTATATCCTGCCTTAGCCATGGACTCACTGCCTTACCTTGGGCAAGTCACTCAGCCTCAGTCCAGAGCATGAATCCTCGCATGAATCAAATGAAGCCATTTGGGCAGTGAAGCATGAGAGGATGGGGTGGGGGAGAAGGTATGCAGTACATAGACCGAACAACAGCCCCACGATGGGGCATGGGTCCAATAAGACCGTGAAGGCACATTTCTGATGGGGGCTATGCCAGATACCCCTGACTTCAGACACAAAGATAACACCCCCACCCTCAGAGGGATATATAAGACATGGGAGGAGGAGAAAGGGGGCTCCTTCTCATTTCAGTGAGTAGACTCCAGAGTGGAGGCACCCCACACGTATCCCTGTAGGCTGAAGAAGATTGGGTGCATTGACCAGTGACGAGAATGAAGACACAGGACTGACACATCTGGTCTCTGGTGGCCAGGAGCAGGGAGAACTGGGAGCAGGTGTTAGGGCACATTCACTGTTTGGGTGCAAAGTGGTTTTGTGGGGTGGGAACAGGGATCCTGTGGCCCAGTCAGAGCATGGAGTGCAGTGTGGCAGGCCACACACAACCCTCCCTCCTTAGTTCAGATGACCACAATGTGGCCTGATGCGAGCCATGCTAGTGTGCAATTCTTGAAAGTCTGCCTAATGCACAGTCTTCTGGGCAATACATCACAGCTCAGGGGACAGAGCTTCTCCAGTGTGCATGTGTGTGTGTGGGGGGGGGGGGAGGATGCTGATGTTTCAACACCCAGTTCTGTTAAGGAGTGGAAATGTCCCCTCCCACAGCTGAATGTGAATTGACAACTAAGAGTGCAGCTGTTAACCCAACAATGCGTCCTTGTCTCCTTCCTGGATGCAGCAACAAATATCCTTGTAAATCAGTTGCTTGAGTTACACCATGTAACAGTGAAACAAGAGCAGAATTAGTGTGGTTGGTCCCTCCTGGCAGGGTAGGTTGCTGCAGGATAAGGCCCCTTAAAAAAGCACTAGAGGCCAACTAAGGCCGCTTTTAGATGTGTGCGGAGTACTCATGGCATGAAATCACACGGCATGTAAAAATCCCATGGGCGGGGTTAAGACAAGACATCTCACACATTGTAACCAGTCACACATTCTTTTAAAACCGCAGACTGAATACTATTGCGCATGTGCATAATACTTTGGTATTTAGTCCACAGTTTTAAAAGAATGTGCGACCAGCTATAATGCACGAGAGGTCTTGTCTAAAACCCGCCCGTGGGATTTTTACACGCCGCAGGATTTCATGCCGCGAGTTCCCTGCACACATCTAAAAGTGGCCTAATAGGGGTGTTTAATTCATTTCCATTTTTTTATTTTTTTATTCTAAGTTTATTTTTATTAATGAATAGAAGAAACAAACAATGACCATTAAGAGTCCATCTCTACAATACAAAATAGTTAACATATAATCTACTGCATTATAATTAATACTATCAACACTATTTTAACAGGGGATATGTAGAGGATATGTAGAGAGGAGAAGAGAAAGATCTCGCAGTGCATCTGTATTTCATTTCAAGGATCAAGTCTCTGTATAATCATCGCCTTCGGAGCCAGTATTCTTCAGATTCCCAACTGTGGGTTTTTTAGTCCAAAGCCTTATCACAGGTGTCCATGTCTGTTCGAAGGTAGTCCTTACATCATGGAGGTCGGCATGCATTCCTTCCATAGTGTACATGAACCATATTTTCTGATATAGTTCTTCCATTGACAGTTCATCAGCCCCTTTCCAGTGTTTGGCTATCACTGCTATTGCAGCGAGGCAAACTATTTTACAAGAGTTCTGACATCTGAGCATATTTTTAGTTTTTGGGTATAAACCCAGCAGAGCCAATTCGATTCTATGAGGGACAACTTCCCCCGCTATTTTATTTAATAGTCTCCATACTTTGCTCCAAAATAGACACACTTTCGGGCACTCCCACCAACAATGTTTGTAGGTGCCTATTTCACTGCACCCTCTCCAACATAGCCCTTTCTCTGATAAACTTGAGAACTGTAATCTTACAGGGGTGTGGTAATACCTTAAGGACAGTTTAATTTGAATTTCTCTGATTTCTAGGGAAACCACACATCTATTCAAATGGTGCTATATCTCTCTTTCCTGATCATGCTCTAGTGGTAGGTTTGTGTCTTTCCTCCAATCTTCTATATATTTTACAGGTGTTTTATAATATAATTCCTTTATTGCTTTGTATATTCTTTCCAATCTTCCCGAAGATTTATTTTTTTTGAATAATAGCATTTCTAACTTATGTGGCTCCCTGCTAAAATTTTCTCTGTTTTTGGGGGCATTAGCTAAACCTTTTATTTGAAGATACTGGAGGGTATCTATTTTCCGTTGCGTGATTTCTTCTATTGTATCTCTGGAAAGAAATCTTCCTCCCGAGAAAAGTTGCCCCATTCTTACTATCCCCTTTTTCCTTAATAATTTCCTTAACTCCGGTGCTAATTCTCTTTTTCTAGCCATTATTGAATCTAATGGAGTGAAGGGGGAATATTCCCCCTTTAGTCCCAT
This sequence comes from Sphenodon punctatus, assembly GCA_003113815.1. NCBI lineage: Eukaryota > Metazoa > Chordata > Lepidosauria > Sphenodontia > Sphenodontidae > Sphenodon > Sphenodon punctatus. The sequence continues at coordinate 554,261 of QEPC01002663.1, forward strand.
TTTTTTCCTTAACACATGCCAACTCTTACAAAGTACTCCTGCAAACGGGTGTTCTCGTCTTATCTCCACTGATAATTTCCCTTGGTCCACTAGGAGGTCCTTTAAATCTATAGACTGAGTCAGTTCTCTTTCTAACCTAGCCCATTCCGGTGCATTGGTTTCTTGGCACCAGTCATATAACCCCAAGGTAATCGCTGCTTTGTAATATATTTTTAGGTTAGGTAGATTGAGCCCCCCTTTCTCCTTGAGCTGCATCAGTGTGGCCCTTCTAATTCGTGGCTTTCTGCCATTCCATACGAGGTCCTTTACAAGATCTTCATTAAGCTTGAAAAAGGCCTCAGGTAATGCAATCGGTACTGCCATTAGTTTATACAACAGTTTAGGCAGCACCAACATTTTATACATGTTAATTCTGCCCAGCCATGATACCGCCATCCTGCACCATGACTGTATTTCCTCCCTTAGTTGTTTTATCATCGGATGGAAATTTGCTGTGTATAAATCTTTAGGATTTTTCGTAAGAACTACGCCCAAATATTTTAGCCCTGCGTTTGTTAGAGGAAAGGGTGACATTTCTTTTAACCGCTTGTCCTGTTCATTTCCATAGCTATAGGCTAAAGCCAGAGATTTATGTTTATTTATTGAGTATCCCAAAATATTCCCGAAAGCTTCCATAGTCTTTATTAATTCTGGCAATGTTTTATCTGGTTCTGTTATATATAACAGGAGATTGTCTGTATATAAGGATAATTTGCATTCATTGGTTCCTATTTTAACACCTTTAATTTTTTCGTTTTGCCTTATTGCCAAGGCTAACATTTCAATGACCAGATTGAAGAGCAATGGGGAAAGAAGACATCCTTGCCTCGTTCCTCTTTGCAAGTTAAATGACTCTGTGAGTTTCCCATTGATTAAAAGCCTAGATTCCGGTCTTCTATATATTGCAAGGAGCCACTTTGAAAAGTTACCAGTTATGTCCAACCTTTCTAAAACTCTAAATAAGCACTTTGGTTCAATAAAATCAAAGGCCTTCTCCGCATCAGCGGAGATGACCATAGCTGGGATTTTTTGCTTGTTCAATGCAAATATTATATTAATAGCTTTCCTTATGTTATCCCTGCCCTGTCTACCTGGTATGAAGCCTGTCTGATCTCTGTGTACTATTTCCTCACTTATTGATTTTAACCTGTCTGCTAAAATTTTAGCAAAGATCTTGTAATCACAATTCAACAGAGATATCGGTCTATAGCTTCCACAGCAGTCCGGATCTCTTCCTGGTTTTGGGATTACTGTTATGACAGCATTGTAAAAATTTTGTGGCATTACATTCTCAACTAAAATGTTATTAAACACTGCCGTTAAATGGGGTGCCAGGATATCTGCAAATGTCTTGTAAAACTCACTAGGAAACCCATCCAGTCCTGTCGCCTTATTGTTTTTTGCTGCTATTATTGCCTCATTTACTTCTTTAATTGTAATGTCTGCATTTAAGAATGCTAATTGGTCTGTATTCACTTTAGGGATTTGTAATCTTTCCAAAAATTCTATTATCTCGGAGTCTTTTGGGTTGTTAGAAGTGTAAATTTTTTTATAAAATTCCAGAAAGACCCTTTTCATATCTTCTGGCTCTGTGCAGTATTTCCCCTTCTTGTCAATGATCCTAACTATGTGGGCCTTTCTTTGCCTTTTCTTTACTAAATTAGCCAGAGTTTTCCCTGCCCGATTATTGTGTTCATAGAAATGGAATCTTATTTTCCTCAATTGGTTTTTAGTCTTCTCTAGTTCTATTGTGTTTATAATTTCTCTGCTTTTAATAATTTGCCGCCTCAAGTCCTTAGTGGACCTAATTTTGTTTAAGGCCTCTAGTTTTTGTAATTCTGCGTATGCTTCCTTTTTTTCCTGCCTTTTATCCTTTGTTATTTTTGCATTTAGTGCAATTATTTCACCTCTAATTACAGCCTTTGCTGCCTCCCATAGTGTAGCCGGAGAGTCAACTGTACCCAAATTGAGATCAAAGAACTCTAGCAAGAGCTTCATTAATTGATCTCTATTTTCCTTATTCTTGAGCAAGTTTCTGTTAAGCTGCCA
>QEPC01002663.1:562351-589231 GCA_003113815.1 Sphenodon punctatus
ATGCAGCCATCTCAACAGCAGCCCATGGTCCACAGTGTCAAAAGTGGCTGAGAGATCTAGCAGGATGAGAAATGTTGAACATCCTGCATCCATCTCCCGGCGGAGATCGTCGACGAAGGCCACCAATGCCGTCTCGGTGCCATAGCCGGGCCAGAACCCAGATTGAAATGGGTCCAGGAAACCGATGCTGTCTAGATGCACTTGGAGCTGGCGAGCCACCGCCCGCTCAATAACCTTCCCTAAAAAGGGAAGGTTAGAGACAGGTCGGTAACTGGCAAGGGCATCCACGTCCAAAGATATTTTTTTCAGCAGGGGACGCACCTCAGCCTCCTTGAGACTGGGAGACAACCTCCCCTGCTGTAAGGACACGTTCACTACCCTCGCCAGCACCGTCCCTAACGTCTCCCTAACGGCTTTCACCAGCCAGGATGGGCAAGGATCAAGTTCACAACACATGGCCCTCACAGACCCCAAGACATCCGCTGCATTGGCCGGCATCACTTCCTGAAACTCCTCCCACAAAGCTGGACCAGACGGCGCCTCCATCACCTCGCGCTCTCTGCCTACTGCCCCTAATCCAGTGGCAAAGTCGTTCTGGATCTGAGCGATCTTGTCAGTGCAAAGAGCTCGTTATTGATACACATTTTACTCAACTTAAGCCATAGTTTACCTCTTGAGACTGAATCAAAAATCTTTTTGAGGTCTATAAATGCAAGAAATAGGTTCCCAGATCTTACTCTTGCATACTTATTAACTAAATGGGTCATTATAAAACAATTATCTACTGTAGAACGCTTTTTGCGGAAGCCAGATTGTTCTTCTGGTATTAGTCCCTGGGCATATGCCCAATTTTCTAGATGATCTAGAATTATCTTAGTATAAAGCTTTCCTAGAATGGTAAGTAGACTTATTGGTGTATAGCAGCCTGGACCTCTGTTTTTTCCTTTTTTAAAGATAGGGGCTATCACACTGTAGCAGGGAACAGTCCTGTGGGGCCGCTGCCCTTTTAAGAAGGCGGTTGTTTGGGCCAGCCAGAGGGCTGAGTGTACACAGGGGTGTGGCAGAACCAACCCCACATCTGGGGAACAGCCTGTGGGGTAAACAGGCTGAGAAACCTCTGTGACAGAGTGGGCAGGTTGGTGGCCCTTTAAGGCTGAGTAGCGGAAGGCTGGCCACACCAACTCTGCCTGTATAAAAGGAGAGACAACACAGCAAGGAGAGAGTCTCTACCAGGAAGCCGAAGGAGCAACATCTCCCTGAGAAAGCCTTCCTGCTCTACACTCTCCAACGTGCTGAAGACTGGAGAACCAGCGGTACCCAGGCAAGTGGGAGAGGCTGTGCCCAGGAGGGAGCCTCTTGCCTGGGGAAGACTTGTCCAGAGCCTGGGGGTTTAAGGTCTGGATGAATGGACTTTGGGGGGTTGACGTTGTGTTGCTTCTGAGTCTGCAGAGATGGACTTGGGCATACAAGGTGACTGAGCCGGGAGTCCCAGGTCCAGAGGATATGGGTGGTAGCCAATAAAGGACTGTAGACTAAGACCCTCTGGACTGTGTGTTGTGCCTGGAAAGAGGGGGTTCAGCTGAGGCTCAAGGCTGAAACGGTGTAGCAGGGGATGAGCTGATTCCCCGAGTGAGACCCCAGGGCCCCATGTGTCCCTGGGGGACCCCACCCCCCTGCTACACACACTACTGCCCCATTCCTTTGGAACCCTCTTTGTTCTATTAATAGATAGAAACAATTTGGCTAGCATTAGATCCCACCATTCTGGACAGGCCTGCAGCAACTCATTTGTTAATCTATTCCTGGTACTTTATTATGCTTCAGGGAATTTATTGCCTCAGCCCTCTTCTCCTCTCCTACCTGGGAGTCAAATTCACCTTCAGTGACCTCTCTGGGCAGAAGACCTGGAGGCATCTCTTCTATCCCCTCTTTATTACATAGTTTATTTTTTTTTAGAGTTTTCCATACCTCTTCCTCTATCAACCCTATAGGTTGTAGCAAACTAGATTTAGGCCAAGTATTCACTATACTCCAGAATTGTGTGAGGACGGGGCACGGTAAAGGGAAGGAATCTCACCCACTCTGGTGTCGCTAGGAGTGGAGAGCACCTGTTAAACTCCCTCAGGTTCTTATAGAGGCTGGTGCGCATAACCCTAGCCAAAGATCATCATCAGGAGCATTACCAGGTGCAGTGCCTTTCCCTCCTACACAGTAGAACACAAACACCCACAACTATTGTGCCTACACACAATGAGGAGGGGTTGCGACTGTGAGGAAAGGGGGTTACGAGTACCCAGGGGCTAGGGAAGGACACACACACACGCGATGCAGGGGCCCAGAAGGGGACACACAAGATCACCAATCCCTGACACAGTCCCTCTGCCGCCCCACCCAAATTTAATAATTTCTTATACTCCCTCCTTAAAACCTGATATATTTGTTTAGCAGCCTGGGAGTCAGTTTTAACCCAGGTTACTTTTGCCTGACTTAGCTTCTTGACTAATCGACTTTCCTTGTCAAACCAGCTATGCTTCCCTTTTCCCTTTTGCTGGGGGTCCCAATAAATTGATACATTTTCTCCCAAAGTTCTAATTATGATGGAGAAGATTTCCTCCATAATTTCTATCTCTTCCACTTTACATACCATTATCTGGGCTCTTAAATCAAACTGTTCTTGACTCCATAACTGATCTATTACCTTAATGGAAAGGGAGGTAGACCATTTTATGCGAACTCTCTGGAGTTCTTTCTGTTTCCCTTCTGATACTTTAGGAGGACCTATCATAGAGTTCCCTAACTTAAACTCAGCACCATATGGTTGCTTTCCGGTCTAACTGTTACCCTAAATTTATCAAATTTGCCTCACCAATGGATGGGATGGGAACAGATATATAGTCAATTGTACTCCTTCCGTTGGCACTTGTAGAAGGCAAGTTTACATTGATATCTTCTAACCCTCTACCATTTAACAACACCATGCCACATGTCTGTAGTAAGTTAATCAATTTAGTTCCCATTTCATTTCTAACTGGATTTTTGGACTTCCTTGCTGGGATTCCTGGACTTCCTTGTTGATCCAGGGTATGGAACAGCACCTGTATGAGGAGAGGCTTGATAGGCTGGGGCTCTTCAGCTTGGAAAAGAGACGGCTGAGAGGAGATATGATAGAGGTCTATAAAATCATGAGTGGTGTGGAATTTGTAAACATGGAATGGTTATTTACCCTCTCAACTAGAACTAAAACTAGGGGACACTTCATGAAACTCACAGGTGGCAGAGTAAAAACAAACAAAAGAAAGTATTTTTTCACTCAGTGTACAATTAGGTTGTGGAATTTTCTGCCAAAGGAGGTGGTCAAGGCCAGCAGTATAGCTGAGTTTAATAGAGGTTTGGACAAGTTTCTGGAAGATAGGTCCATTAGCAGCTATTAGCCAGATAGCTTTGAGGAACAAAACCCTTTACTATTGGGAGCCTGGGGATGACCCACAGGGAATGGATAGCATGGTGACCTGTTGGGTGCTTCTTCCAGGCCTCCATGGTTGGCCACTCTCCGAGACAGGATGCTGGACTCGATAGACCATTGGTCTGACCCAGTATGGCACTACTTATGTTCTTATGATTGTGTACATAGTATACATGCTGAAGTTTGGATCATGCTCAGGGTTCCTTCCAGTTCTTGCATTCCAATCTCCAACTATAATCATGTGTGCCTTTGAATATAAATCAGCCATTAGTTTTAGGTAATCTTCCAAGGCTGTCCATACATCTGTTTTATAGAAGAGAGAGGTACAAGATGGAATATAGATATTAATTAAGAGGACCTGTCTTCCATGCAATGGCTCCAATAATAATCCCTGTATCTCTTGCCTAATGAATAGAATTACCTTGCACATATTAGGATAAATATTGGTAATCAAGATGGCCAAGCCCCCTGACACATGCCCTGTCTTTTTAATTCTAGTTCCGCCTTGTTGATAAACCTGAAATCCATCTACTTCAATTTTTTCCTCATTTTGTAGCCAGGTCTCCTGGAGGCAGATTAAATCATATTCTTGCAAGAATTCTACCCAGTCCCTATTACATAGACAGGTCTTGCAGCCAGAGATATTCCAACAGGCAAGTTGCATATTGGCACTATCACAACATTTATTTCCTCGTGAATTTTTGGTGCATGTTAAATTCATGTGAGGCTTACTATTAAGTATAATACTATCATTTCTGGGAAGCCAATAATACCTTGCAGCTTTTTCTCTCATCAGGCTGCCTTCCAAGTTATTCTTAAATCCTCTGTCTACTTTTTGACATATGTCTACGTATTCTCTTGTCCCAACTCCAGTTTCCATATGTCAATCAGGGGACCCCTTTTCATCTGTTATCTGTACATCCAGATTCTGCACCAGGGATTCAGGGTCAAATTCTTCCCTTACCTTCAGGATCTCAATCTCTAAATTGTCAGCTAGATGGTTTTGGAATTGGACAGGCAAATCTAATATAACTGCTTCCAGATTATCTTGGATTCCTTGTTTCAAGTGAGCTTGACAAGAATTTCCTTTTTAATTCTAGGGGTACAGCCTGGTTGCTGCCTAAAGCTGGAACAGACTAGGGGGTGGGGGGCATCATTGCTGCCTAATTCAACTGGAGATAAATACCAGACTGCAGTTAGTGCTTCCAGATTATGTTCTTATTATAAGGATGGGTCCTATTTGATGCATGATAATCTAGAGTATTCCCTTTAAGCTTATTCCGAATACCATCTAACCTCTGGATCAGTATGTCCTGATCCACTACAGACAATGTGTCAAAGGGGTTATCGGGGGAGGGTCACCACTTCTTCCGGGTTCTCTACCAAGAAGGACTTTATAGTTTCAGCTACCGCTGTCAAAGGTCCAGGTAGTTCTCTCTTAGTCCCCTCTCCCGCTGAGCAATGTTTCTTTAGTGTGCCGATAATATTTACTGGGGTGTTAATATTTAATAAGACTTCCATTTCTTCTTCAGTCTTGGCAGTCCTTATCTGCTTCCCTATAATGGTGTAATTGACTTGTGGCCATTTCCCTAATGGAATTCTATTAGGGGGAGAAACTCTTGGTATTTGGCCATTATCTATACAGGACTGGTCCCTCTCCTTTTTATTATATGAAAACACTCTATCAATTAATATCCCTCATGTTTTTAGGGATTTCCTTGCTAGGAACAACTTCTTCACCATAGCATCAGAATTAAAATATAACTTAATNGTAGCCAATAAAGGACTGTAGACTAAGACCCTCTGGACTGTGTGTTGTGCCTGGAAGGAGGGGGTTCAGCTGAGGCTCAAGGCTGAAACGGTGTAGCAGGGGATGAGCTGATTCCCCGAGTGAGACCCCAGGGCCCCATGTGTCCCTGGGGGACCCCACCCCCCTGCTACACACACTACTGCCCCATTCCTTTGGAACCCTCTTTGTTCTATTAATAGATAGAAACAATTTGGCTAGCATTAGATCCCACCATTCTGGACAGGCCTGCAGCAACTCATTTGTTAATCTATTCCTGGTACTTTATTATGCTTCAGGGAATTTATTGCCTCAGCCCTCTTCTCCTCTCCTACCTGGGAGTCAAATTCACCTTCAGTGACCTCTCTGGGCAAAAGACCTGGAGGCATCTCTTCTATCCCCTCTTTATTACATAGTTTATTTTTTTTTAGAGTTTTCCATACCTCTTCCTCTATCAACCCTATAGGTTGTAGCAAACTAGATTTAGGCCAAGTATTCACTATACTCCAGAATTGTGTGAGGACGGGGCACGGTAAAGGGAAGGAATCTCACCCACTCTGGTGTCGCTAGGAGTGGAGAGCACCTGTTAAACTCCCTCAGGTTCTTATAGAGGCTGGTGCGCATAACCCTAGCCAAAGATCATCATCAGGAGCATTACCAGGTGCAGTGCCTTTCCCTCCTACACAGTAGAACACAAACACCCACAACTATTGTGCCTACACACAATGAGGAGGGGTTGCGACTGTGAGGAAAGGGGGTTACGAGTACCCAGGGGCTAGGGAAGGACACACACACACGCGATGCAGGGGCCCAGAAGGGGACACACAAGATCACCAATCCCTGACACAGTCCCTCTGCCGCCCCACCCAAATTTAATAATTTCTTATACTCCCTCCTTAAAACCTGATATATTTGTTTAGCAGCCTGGGAGTCAGTTTTAACGCAGGTTACTTTTGCCTGACTTAGCTTCTTGACTAATCGACTTTCCTTGTCAAACCAGCTATGCTTCCCTTTTCCCTTTTGCTGGGGGTCCCAATAAATTGATACATTTTCTCCCAAAGTTCTAATTATGATGGAGAAGATTTCCTCCATAATTTCTATCTCTTCCACTTTACATACCATTATCTGGGCTCTTAAATCAAACTGTTCTTGACTCCATAACTGATCTATTACCTTAATGGAAAGGGAGGTAGACCATTTTATGAGAACTCTCTGGAGTTCTTTCTGTTTCCCTTCTGATACTTTAGGAGGACCTATCATAGAGTTCCCTAACTTAAACTCAGCACCATATGGTTGCTTTCCGGTCTAACTGTTACCCTAAATTTATCAAATTTGCCTCACCAATGGATGGGATGGGAACAGATATATAGTCAATTGTACTCCTTCCGTTGGCACTTGTAGAAGGCAAGTTTACATTGATATCTTCTAACCCTCTACCATTTAACAACACCATGCCACATGTCTGTAGTAAGTTAATCAATTTAGTTCCCATTTCATTTCTAACTGGATTTTTGGACTTCCTTGCTGGGATTCCTGGACTTCCTTGTTGATCCAGGGTATGGAACAGCACCTGTATGAGGAGAGGCTTGATAGGCTGGGGCTCTTCAGCTTGGAAAAGAGACGGCTGAGAGGAGATATGATAGAGGTCTATAAAATCATGAGTGGTGTGGAATTTGTAAACATGGAATGGTTATTTACCCTCTCAACTAGAACTAAAACTAGGGGACACTTCATGAAACTCACAGGTGGCAGAGTAAAAACAAACAAAAGAAAGTATTTTTTCACTCAGTGTACAATTAGGTTGTGGAATTTTCTGCCAAAGGAGGTGGTCAAGGCCAGCAGTATAGCTGAGTTTAATAGAGGTTTGGACAAGTTTCTGGAAGATAGGTCCATTAGCAGCTATTAGCCAGATAGCTTTGAGGAACAAAACCCTTTACTATTGGGAGCCTGGGGATGACCCACAGGGAATGGATAGCATGGTGACCTGTTGGGTGCTTCTTCCAGGCCTCCATGGTTGGCCACTCTCCGAGACAGGATGCTGGACTCGATAGACCATTGGTCTGACCCAGTATGGCACTACTTATGTTCTTATGATTGTGTACATAGTATACATGCTGAAGTTTGGATCATGCTCAGGGTTCCTTCCAGTTCTTGCATTCCAATCTCCAACTATAATCATGTGTGCCTTTGAATATAAATCAGCCATTAGTTTTAGGTAATCTTCCAAGGCTGTCCATACATCTGTTTTATAGAAGAGAGAGGTACAAGATGGAATATAGATATTAATTAAGAGGACCTGTCTTCCATGCAATGGCTCCAATAATAATCCCTGTATCTCTTGCCTAATGAATAGAATTACCTTGCACATATTAGGATAAATATTGGTAATCAAGATGGCCAAGCCCCCTGACACATGCCCTGTCTTTTTAATTCTAGTTCCGCCTTGTTGATAAACCTGAAATCCATCTACTTCAATTTTTTCCTCATTTTGTAGCCAGGTCTCCTGGAGGCAGATTAAATCATATTCTTGCAAGAATTCTACCCAGTCCCTATTACATAGACAGGTCTTGCAGCCAGAGATATTCCAACAGGCAAGTTGCATATTGGCACTATCACAACATTTATTTCCTCGTGAATTTTTGGTGCATGTTAAATTCATGTGAGGCTTACTATTAAGTATAATACTATCATTTCTGGGAAGCCAATAATACCTTGCAGCTTTTTCTCTCATCAGGCTGCCTTCCAAGTTATTCTTAAATCCTCTGTCTACTTTTTGACATATGTCTACGTATTCTCTTGTCCCAACTCCAGTTTCCATATGTCAATCAGGGGACCCCTTTTCATCTGTTATCTGTACATCCAGATTCTGCACCAGGGATTCAGGGTCAAATTCTTCCCTTACCTTCAGGATCTCAATCTCTAAATTGTCAGCTAGATGGTTTTGGAATTGGACAGGCAAATCTAATATAACTGCTTCCAGATTATCTTGGATTCCTTGTTTCAAGTGAGCTTGACAAGAATTTCCTTTTTAATTCTAGGGGTACAGCCTGGTTGCTGCCTAAAGCTGGAACAGACTAGGGGGTGGGGGGCATCATTGCTGCCTAATTCAACTGGAGATAAATACCAGACTGCAGTTAGTGCTTCCAGATTATGTTCTTATTATAAGGATGGGTCCTATTTGATGCATGATAATCTAGAGTATTCCCTTTAAGCTTATTCCGAATACCATCTAACCTCTGGATCAGTATGTCCTGATCCACTACAGACAATGTGTCAAAGGGGTTATCGGGGGAGGGTCACCACTTCTTCCGGGTTCTCTACCAAGAAGGACTTTATAGTTTCAGCTACCGCTGTCAAAGGTCCAGGTAGTTCTCTCTTAGTCCCCTCTCCCGCTGAGCAATGTTTCTTTAGTGTGCCGATAATATTTACTGGGGTGTTAATATTTAATAAGACTTCCATTTCTTCTTCAGTCTTGGCAGTCCTTATCTGCTTCCCTATAATGGTGTAATTGACTTGTGGCCATTTCCCTAATGGAATTCTATTAGGGGGAGAAACTCTTGGTATTTGGCCATTATCTATACAGGACTGGTCCCTCTCCTTTTTATTATATGAAAACACTCTATCAATTAATATCCCTCATGTTTTTAGGGATTTCCTTGCTAGGAACAACTTCTTCACCATAGCATCAGAATTAAAATATAACTTAATGCATGCAGTTTCTGCCCTGCACACCAGATGTTTTACTTGTAATATTTCAGTAGGGTCAAATTTAGATCCCATCAAGAAGGATAAATTTAGCACTGCCATAAGTTCATTTCTCCAACTGGGAAGAATCCCACTTGATCAGGGTCTGGTTTTCAGCCATATAGTGTTATTTATTATCATGCACCATCTCAGGCCTCTTTTATTATTGCTGCCTGCTAGCAAGGCACTTCTACTGGGCCTTATCCCATTGGTTTACCTCCAACTGAGATCGTCTAGCTTTTCTCTTTGTGATGACTCACTACCTTTAGTATTGTTGTTAGATCATAGAAGGTTCAATTTCTCCAAACCTCACTAAGCTGGAATTTGACCCAAGTCAAGGAGTTTCCCCAGGGCCGGCCCAAGGCATGTGCCACCAATGCTAAGGCACATGGCCCTGTGGGGGGAGGAGCCCCGTGCTGCCGCGGGCTAGAGACTAACAGACGACGCCGGTTTTTGTTTTTCCCCCCACCGGGCGTCTCTGACTCAGTCCTTGGGGGGGGGTGGAGCGGGAAACTCCCTGGGAATCCCTGGCCAGTTATACGCTGCGGAGCTGAGCTGATACAGTCAAGTTGCAGGTAAGTAACCAGCCGCCCCTCATCCCCTGAAAATCCCCCCCCCATTCTAGCGAGTGCCGGCTGGCCTTTGGGGCTCCACAGCAAGACTTGGCATATGGTCCCTGAAACCCTTGGGCCAGCCCTGAGTCTCCCATATCAGTTATACTGGAGAAAAGTAAAGAGACAGTTTGTCCAAATGGCATTGAGCCTTAAGGTCCTCTCCCAGTGGGAAGCTTTTGGTTGCTTCGACGAAGGTCACTTTTTCCTTCCAGATCACAGCGGTCTTGCAGGGAACTATGACATGTACCCATAGTTATACCTTTTGCATTTGCAACAGTCTGGTTCATCGCTTTAGTGAGAGAGTCATTATTATCCCCTGTTTCCCAGAGACCGGCAAATCTATTTTTTAATTAGATAAGCTCTTGCCTTACCCCCGGATGTATACTAATATGTTCTGGATGTTTTTGTCTTGGGGTATCCCCAAGAGGGGAAGGTGCTTGTCTATGCCTTTTCCTTTCCATCCCCTCAAATATACAGTCACCCAACCTAAATGTGTATTCTCTTAGTTACAGGATTTACATGAATGAAGGTGTCAGGAAAAACAACAATAACAAAAAATAACAAGCAACTAAGGGTGTTTTCAGACATGACAGGGCCGATTGGCCCCGTCACGAAAACAATAAGTTCATCCCCCGCCGGGATGACCCCGTCACACCCTAATAGACGTGCTGGGGGATCCCGGTGGGGAATTGGGGAGGGGGCGGGGCCACGTGGTGCAATGTGTGGCAGCATGGTCCCGCCCTTCCACGCTCCCCGCCACCCACCCTCTGGGGAGACGGGCGGGCAGCGGAGCCAATGCCACCGCAGCGTCTGGCCGAATCCGCCATGGCCCGGAATACCGCCGGTGCTTCTGGGCCGTGGCGACCGACCAGACGTTACTTTTCTTTGATCCCCACCGAGGATCACTTTCACCACGCTTCCCAGGGAATTGGTGCGGCTAGCCCGGGAAGCGTGGTTGAAACTGACCCCATGTGGGGATTGAGCGTGGCAAACATCTGGAGGCCGCTAAACAGACGTGCAAGTCACAGTGACCACAGGTGGGTATTCACCGTGGTTCACTGTGATCTTGTAATGTCTGAAATTACCCAATAACACCAGTTAAGGAAAGTAATATTGGATCTGAAAATAATGTACCCCTAACAAAATTATAATCTTCCCATAGGAAAATGAGCTGTAAGAGTGCTAGATCTAGCCCACAGCTAAAATCCCAAGAGGTGAGCTATCAGCACGTGCAAAGCCAGCTAAATACCTCGCAACATTTTGCGCTGCTCTCTGTTCCCTAAGGGGCAGGGCCTTCTCAGGGGCTGTGCCCAGGCTGAGCTGGGCTCTCAAGTCCTCCAGCCCCGGGCAGGAAGTGCAGATCAGCTGTGTAGCTGTAATCTACTTGACACCTCAAGGCTCTGTGATCAGCCAAACAAACAGTACAAGACAGCATCAATTCAGTCAGCAGGTTGTAACTGGACAGGCCCAAATGCCCCTGTGGCCCAACTCTTCTGCGTCTAGGAGCACTCACAGGGGCATCAAGCCATGGCAGCAGCCTGGCCGTGGCCACAGCCCTGGAATGGTCCTGATAACTTGAAGACCCAAATCTTCCTTCTAGAAGCGTTCCCAGGCATGCTGGCTGGCCGCTTCTGCCCCACTAACGACCTCGGCAATGGTTCTTCAACCTTCGGCCGCCACCCAGAGGCTCTGTTCTCTGGGCGGCCCCTGTCTGATATAGGTACCTGTGGGAGGAGTAGTAAACACACACAGCAGTAGGGAATCCTGTAGCCAGGCAGCTTCTGCTTATACAGCCACGTTCTCCCAGCACTATCCACCAAGCTCCCATAATACATATAAAATAAATCCCGCCTCCTAGCCCCAAGCACCTTACAATAACTGAAAAAAATAAAATATATATTACACCAATCCCACCCCTCCCCATATCCATCCCTGATTACTCCCAAGCACCAAAATAAAAACCCCACCTGTCTTCCCATCCCACCCAATTCTACTCCCTTGCCTCTCACACAAGGGAGTCCCCCATCCCCAGGCACTCCCCTGTCTCTCACTTGAGACAGCACCCACCCCACAAGCCTGTAGTTCACCCTCTCACAGAGGGGTCATGACTGCATCCCACCCCTTCACCAAGCCATTCACACACTAATCCTCACACTATTTAAACCTTTACAAACTCCCCTTCTATTCTCAAATCCCACCTCTGTAGCTGCCAGAGCATGGCATCACATTTCGGTGGTGTCCATGGAGTCACCTGCCAGTGACTCCTGCACGGTTTCATAAGTGGTGCTGGCCCGGCAATGTCCTTCCTCCCTCTGACCGGGGCATCTGGTGTGGTGTGTGTGTTCTGGGTGCCACTCCTCCTAAAGCAAGCTCCCAGGAAGGGATTGATGTTACTCATAGTCTGGAAGGAAGGTGATTTCCCAAGGTATCACAGGCTGCAGCCATAGAGAAGACACAACACACACCCAGGCTTGGTTCATTACAGGGGAAGGGGATTGTTTCAAGGCCCAGCAATAGCAGATGAAAATGCAGCTCGCCCCCAGGCAGGTGCACTGTTTTATATGCTATGGATCCATCCCCTATCCTTGAGTACATGCCTTCATCTCCACTTCCTTCCCTAGAGCTGATTCTTTCACTGGGTGTTTTTACACTCACTTTTCTCCTGCATGTTTTCTGTTACATCCTGAACTTTCTGGGGGTCTAAATCACTCACCCAGATCTTAAACATCTGGCTCTTTGAACTTCTGTGTAGAACTTCTCCCTGAATTTTTGTGTGTAAAAAGTTCTCCTGGTAAACTGCTTTGCTCTGGGCAGCTGTGGTCACTTGGTTTCTATGGCAGCCCCTCATATCTACAGTTGCGTTCACTGACTCCGGGCAGTGTTTGTGTGAAGAATGCATCCAGGAACTGCTTCAGGGGAGTATGTGTGTGAAAAATTAATCTGTAACTTACTTGTGGACTTGTAAACCCAGAAGATTGAAAGACCAGCACTTTAAGGTGTGTGTAAAAATACCCACTACTTGTGCAATGGACTGGATCCATGGGCCAGATCCATGATTTGGAAAGGAGTCAAATAAAAAACAGCTGTGGGCCAAATTCGGCCCATGGAGCAGAGGTTTCCCGCTCTTGTTATACAATACCAAATGCGCCAGGCCAGCATACACTCTACAGAGTGCTTAAGTGATGTATACATTTCCTGTATTTTACACTTTACCTTTAACATGATTAATGTGTATATGAAGCCACATGGGGAAGTCGTACACAGCTGAGGAGTTAGTTGTCATCAATATGCAGATGGAATTCAGCTGTATTTTATTATTTTCATCCAACCCAGGCCGTGCTGTCTCCTTGCTGTCCTGATGTCTGGCCTCTGTGTGGGACTGCATGAGGTCAAGCTGATTGAAAATCAATCCTGATAAGGTGGAGGTGATGATTGTAGGGGGGTTGGTGATCTGAGGGAGGAGAACGCCTCCATTGGTTCTATCAGTGCGGTGGCTGGGGGTGCTTCTGGACTCACAGCTGCACTTGGATTCTCAGGTGTCGGCTGTGGTCAGAGGTGGCTTTCACCAATTGCATCTGGTGAGAAGGCTCCACCCATATGTCTTGGACTCAGACCTCGCCACCCTCATCCATACATTTGTCACCTCAACACTGGACTATTGTAACGCGCTGCCCCTGGTGACAATTCAGAAGTTGCAGCTGGTGCAGAATGCTGTGGCCCCTCTCTTGACTGGGACGGGACGCAGAAAGCACATTACAACAGAACTCCAAGTACTTCACTGGCTGCCTATTGTCTTCCGAGCCCGATTCAAGCTGCTGGTTTCAACCTTTAAAGCACTTAGTGGTCTGGGTCCTACTTATCTGAAAGACTGCCTCACCCCCTGGGTCCCTGGGCAGCCCCTGTGGTCATTCGGGAGCACCCTCCTGGAGGTCCCACATTTTAGGTGGGTCAGTACTGGCAGGAGGGCGCTGTTGGTGTCTGCACTGTCACTTTGGGATCCCCGCCCAGCTGAGGTCCACCTCAGCCCAAATCTTCTTGCCTTCCAGCATTAGTTGTAAGATCTGGCTCTTCAGCCAGGCATTTGGCAAGGGAGATGGGGTGAGTGGGATGTTGTTAGGGGTTTGGGAGGATTTTTTTTTTATCTGTACAAGCCTTTGAAGTATTACTGTGTTATCTATATATTTATATTGTATTTATATTTTTTTGATAATTTGTTTTTATTGTGAGCCTCCTCGAGGCACCTTTGGGTGAGAGGGGTGAGGTGTAAATTAAATAAAGAGAGAGAGAAATTAAATAACATCCTGTGGCATTGCATGAAATACTTATAGAATGCCAATATAAATCATATAATTCAACTAGTATTTAAAACATAGTGGAAAAGCTGAATGTCACTGTACAAGCACTAGTCTATGGGTGCAATCCTGCTGCTGGCTTAAGCCAGTGGCAGGTGCAGTGGTGATCTGGGTGGCGGGTGCTTAGGGGCGCATGCGCACCGCATATGCAGCAAGCCGAGGAATGAAGCTGACATGGCTCCTGCTCCATCCCCTAGGCAGTGGAGTGTGGTGGGGCTCAGGGGCATGCTGTTGCCCTGCATGGCTTGCTCTGCTGACGGGGCATTTGCACACCTCCGTACCTGCGGTCTTTCACTGCACCTCACATAGACGCAGTTTGCAAGGGCCGCAGGGATGCACCCATTATATATAATGCCTAGAAAAAGTATGGTGAGCGCTTTTATTGGATCAAGTCAAGTTGGTGGAGGTTCACAAGCTTTCAGATCTCACAGGGTCCTTCATCAGGCAGGTCAGGAGTAAGAACTGCAGACCAACATGGTCAACCCACTCCAACCAACACAGGACCAAGACGGCAAACACTCTCCCTCTAGGAAAAGTATACAATTTATCAAGCATTGTATACCTTGCCCTAAAGCTGCAGACAATCTATAGAGTAATTATAAGTTGTTGTTATTATTATTTATTATTTATATAGTGTTTTCAGTGCTCAAAGTACTTTACAATCCTTGTCTAGTTCACTCTCACAACAACCCTGTGAAGTAGTCATATTAATCCCATTTTACAGATGGGGATGCGAGTCTGAGAGACCGTGGCCATTTTTAAATGAGCATGGCTGGAGGGCTGGTCTGTGTATGCTGCATGGGCTGGCCAGTGACCACACACGCCCATTGGGTGAGTGAGGGGGATTCAAATGGTCCAGGGATGGGTGCATGCCCCTACCCACAAACATTCTGGCCTGACCCTGCATGGAGCATCACAGATTTTTCCCTGATTTTCTATGAGTGGGTGGTGAGTGGTTCACGGGATCACACACCCCCACACACACCTTCAGACAGGTGTGTGAATATTTATGGAATGGGTGGGTTGTGCTGTCTAAAAATGGCCACTGACTTACCCAAAGCCACCCAGTAAGTTCATGGTAAAGATGGAGTGATGTGAACCCTGGTTTCCCAGGTGACAGGTCCAACTACTGTCATCCATGCCTTCATCACCTCCAGGCTTGACTACTGTAACACGCTCTATGTGGGGCTACCTTTGGTGACAGTACGGAGACTGCACTTGTGCAGAATGTGGCGGGATTGGGCCACCGGGAACATATTACATTGGTTCTTTGGTCTCTGCACTGGCTATCTGTAGTCTTCCGGGCCTGATTCAAGGTGTTGGTGCTTACCTCTAAAGCCCTAAACGGCCTCGGCCCAACCTATTTGCAGGACCGCCTCACCCCCCAGGTTCTGGATTGGCCCTTGCGGTCATCAGGGGGTGCTTTCCTTGAGGTCCCCTGAGTCTGCGGGGGGCAACGATGGAGAGGGCCTTCTTGGTGGCCGCACCACAACTGTGGAACTCAGCTGTGGAACTCCCTGCCAATGGAGGCCCGTTTGGCCCTGGATCTCCTCTCGTTTTTACGCTGTTGCAAGATGTGGCTGTTTTGCCTGGTTTTCGGGGCCGGGGGGGAGGATGGGTAGTGTGTGGGGGAATAGGTTAGGGTGGTGGGTGGGTGGGGATTTTTTATACCTCCGTTGTTGTCTATTTTAAAAGTTCTTTTAATGTTAAAGTTTTGTTAACTGTGCACTGCCCAGAGCTGCCTGTGACAGGATGGATGGGTTACAAATGTCTAAATAAATATAAAAAAACGACACTGCTACCAGTAGCTACACTAGCTCTCATGTCCAGCATTTCTTCTTATTTTCTGAAGTTTATACATTTCTTGCAGTTCACACTCTAACTGTGACATATATATGAGAATAAAAAATCTCGCCATCATAATTGATATTTATTATTATTATTAATTATTTTTATTATTATTTTTATTATTAGCAAGCATTTATATAGTGCCAGCAATGTACCTGGCACTTTACAAAGTAGTTGAATAGATATCGTCCCTGCCCTATTGCTTACAATCTGATAAACCTTACTGACAGGCAGGGACCTGTGTTCACTGCATTTCCCTCAATGACGGTAACGGGGAAAGCACAGTAAACATGGGTCCCTCTACAGGTTTAGCAGAGACTCCAAAGATTTCAACTACTACCCCACACTTTTTGATGATCCCACTAAGGTGGGTGCCATAGAAAGCATGGACAGCTTCTGATTGAAAAGAAGGAAAGTTTCAGCCATGTGGCTAAATGTATGATTCAAGTCTCCCAGAAGGTCAGTCTAGCACAGGGATTCTCAACCTGATATTCAGAAGCACTTGAGTGCTCAGGCAATGTGTGAAAGTACTTCCTAAGCCAGTTTTCAGTAGTGCTCAGGAGCACTTTGAAATAGTCTTTCATCCATTAAAGCCAATGTGAGCTGGGATTAATTATCTCAATTTCCATTGAATTGAATTGAAGAGGGAAGACTTAATCCATGCATTTTATTTATGCCAATCATTCATGCAAGGTAAATGCTCCCAAGTAGTCATTTAAGTTACTCCAGTGCTCATGACTGGGAAAAGGTTGAGAACCCCTTGTCTAGCACCTTTCAAGAACACTAAATTTAATTAAAAGAGGGTGCGGGGGGGAGGGGAGTGATGACTAAGGAAGTTAACAAGAGTGAATCTCCAATAAAATTCACAATTCACCGACAGAGAGACAGTGGGCATTGGGTGTTTTTACACACACATTTCTCCTGGATGTTTGCTGTTACATCCTGAACTTTCTGTATGTCTAAATT
This sequence comes from Sphenodon punctatus, assembly GCA_003113815.1. Lineage (NCBI taxonomy): Eukaryota > Metazoa > Chordata > Lepidosauria > Sphenodontia > Sphenodontidae > Sphenodon > Sphenodon punctatus. The sequence continues at coordinate 579,125 of QEPC01002663.1, forward strand.
ACTCACCCAGGTCTTAAACATCCAGATCTTTGAACTTCTGCATGAAACTTCTCCCAGAACATTTTTGTGTAAAAGTTCTCTTGGTAAACTGTTTTGCTCCAGGCAGCTGTGGTCACTTGGTTTCCATGGCAGCCTGTCATGTTTACAACTGCAGCTACTTTAGGCTGCCTCAGGGCAGTGTTTGTGTGAAGAATGCATCCAGGAACTTAGACCATGTTCACAACTGCGGTGGCGGCAGCAGGAGGGGCCAGGAGCAGCGAGGGAAGACGCGGCAACCCCGAGGAGTTGGCTGACGGGAAAAGCGCCAGTGTGAATGGGGCTCTGCCGTGGTTTCCCTCGCACATGTCAGGGCGCAAAATCCTGCCCTGACATGCGCGAGGGAAGCTGCAGCAGATTCCTGTTCGCACCGGCACTTTTCCCGTCAGCCAGCTACTCGGGGTTGCCGCGTCTTCCCACGCCGCTCCTGGCCCCTCCCGCTGCCACCACCGCCGCCGCAGTTGTGAACGCGGCCTTACTTGCGGGCATGTAAACCCAGAAGATTGAAACATCCGGAACTTTAACGTGTGTGTAAAAATGCCCAGTGATCGCTGACTTCTACCTCCTCTGTCTTACCCTTTGTCTACAGAGAAATATGGCATTGAAATCTTGCCAAATACTCAGCACAAATGCTCTGATACTTTATGAGAATCCTGTCAAATGGAAGACCAGAAAACACTTGCAGAACAGGAAGAAAATGCCTCTCTCTCTCTCTCTCTCTCTCTCTCTCACACACACACACACACACATGTGTGCATGCTACATCCTATATTGATTCTTAACATGTGGTTTTCATGGAGTATTAATGCTGCTGAATGTTTTAGCTGCCTGCCCAGTTTTTATTCAAAAATGATTATCAGAACAGCTGGAAACACTTTTTCTAAGTACCAAATGCCAACTGAATACTGAGATTGTAGAACAATTGTCATTGTTAAAGGTAAACAGGGAGACTTTTCATCTCAAACACATACCTGCTGCTACAGTTGTTGGTGTAGCTTCCAACAAAGAAATCGATGAATGGGGTACCAAGTCAGTTAATGTTGAGACTCAGCAACTGAGTGAAAAGGAATTATCATTAACAAGAGTCCCATGGCAGCACAGGTGGTCTAACTTTATTGGGAGGACAGGTAAGAGAGGCATACACTTATTCCTTGCATGATTAATTTTATTATCTTTTAAACAAAGAGCAGTCTAAACTTACTAGTTTTTTGCTCTTAGATTATATTATTGTAGATCTGTTGCAAACAGTCTATCTGGTGAGAGTGGTACAAGTTATTGCAGTTTATGGGAGAAATGAGGTCAGATAAATTGTAGCACAGATTAACCCAGATATTTTGGAAAAATGGATTATGGTATCGGAAAGGAACTCATCTTCCGGAGCCAATGATGTATCATCAGTACTTTCTACCATTCATAATGATTGGAAAAGGCACAATCTGATCAGATACTGAATGTCTTCAGGAGCAGAACATTTAACTAGTTTCAATGAGAACTAAAGGTGCTTAGTTGCATTCACGACCTTCAACACCTTAATAAATTTATCCTAACTTGTTCGTCATAATTTTTTCAACTCCCCTCCACCCATCTCCCCTTTCTCATTGGTTTTAATTTAACTCCCTGGACTCAAAGACTAAGTTTTTTTTTTCCTGTATTGGTTTCCCAAACTATCCCATCTCTTGCATAGAATTGCATTAAGTATGTTGTTATCTAATAAAAAAAAGAACGCACATTCTTAGTTGTGTTTCACAGCTCAATGCCTCGGTCACTATCTTTTAATTATGAATCCTGGCTTCCTTTAATTCACTTGATTTTCAAACTCTCTATAAAAGCTCTCTTAGAAATCATTGGCTTATATAAGGACTAGGAGGAGTAAAATGGATGTAATTCAATTCCCCAAATCCTACTAATGGTGAAAATATAAGAAATGGCATCATTTTTCTATAATAAATACTACAGATATTTAAGAGACAAGCTTTAGTTTGAGTGAAATGTGAAAGCAAAATTGTTTCTATGCAGCATATTTTTCTAATATTTCTTATGAAGTCAACGGTTCTTTTATGAGTAGATTCTGTGGATGTTTTTACATGTTACAGTAGGTGAGTATTCCTTACATGAAACAATCATGTAGTGTAAATGTGTATTTTAAACCCAAATTCTGAAGTCATATGCCAGCTACTCACTTGCCCCTCATGGTGGGCTCAGGTGGACATTGAGGGTAAAACTTTGGGGCAAGCAACAGCGTGTAGCTATCATGATCTCCTAGCCAGGCAAGGAGAACAGAATACCCCCATCCTCTCCCTACTTGTCCCTGTTCCCACACACTTACCTGGCTATGAGGAGTAACAAGCTGCGGAAGCAAGAGCAATGGTAGGTATAAAATCATAGAATTGTCCCACACCCCGAAAGGAAGACACTGACACCATTATTTGGGTTAAACTAGGCCGCACCAAAAACTTTATTAAAACTTAGTCAGGTAGGGAGGGAGCTATGCCCTTTCAAGTCCTGCAAACCTTACTATTAACTCATTTAATAAACTAGTAATAATCTTAAGCAGTCTGATGTTCCTCAGTACCGCAACAATGATAACTATAGCTGCTGCAATGTCACACCTGTCAGGCTGCCCATAGCCGGATCAGTAGGCCATATGCCTACTGTGACCCTAAGAAGGAGTAAGGAGATGCTCCCCCGTGCCTTGGACCGTCTCCCTCGTCCTGACTCTGAAGTGATGCTGGCCGGACAAGCTCTAGCGTTCACTCAGAGCCCACCTCTTAAGGAGATGACTTGGCAGCATACTATCCCTAATTTTAACCTAACTACTTCGCAGGACCCCTGTGGTGCGACAAATTAACTTTAACACTTCCCCTTCCCACTGAAATGATTCAGAACTTATCACTGCGAGGAAGGCAAAAAACCCACCTTGCGTAGTGCCAATTGCAAGGAGGCAAAAATTCCTTCCCGGCCTTGAGCCCAAGCTCAACGACCAGTTCGACCCACAGTGCATAAAGGGTGGGTGGGAGGGTGCACTCATGATGCTGCCTGGCGCTGAATGGCCGTTCACACCTAAATCGAAGATGGCAGCCGCGAAGTCCCGCATCTCGCGAGACTTCACGCTGAGCTGCATTGACCTCCTGTGCACCCCTCCCCTAGCCTTCCTAGCAACAGGCATGGGGAGGGACAAAAACCACCGCCCCACGAGCCGCTACCCGTGCTGGGGAGGGCCGCGTGGTGACGGGGCTTGTAGGGTTGAGAGTGACCTCAAGGGTCACTTTGTGCAAACCTCTGCTCCAAGGCAGCCCCTTTCTGATGTCCTTGGCACCTACCACTGCTCCTGCCACCACAGCTTGATGTTCCCCAGGATGAGTAAGTGCTCAGGAACAGGGACTGCTAATTTCTAAAGACATCATCCTTTTTTAAAGGGGCAAATTGTTGTTGTTTCCATTTTAAAGATAGGGAAATAGGAGGCTTAGAGAAACAAAGGCATGATTTCATTTTGTTCCCTGTGTTATGTATTATGTTTTTATGTACCTCTCTGATAACCCCCCAGACATGTCATGCTGTAGCTACTAAAAATTACCATTCATCAATTCTTCTTGACTGAAATGTTTTTCATCCAGTATTGAATTAGTATAGTATATTTATTTTGAAATAGTATATTGGCACAAATGACTTGTCTAGCTTGACCTGGTGGATGAACAACTATTTACGAGTGAAACAATCAACCATATAAGACACAGCATCTGACAGTAATTGTAAGCTTTTAAATACTAATTTTTTTAGGTGATATTTATGCCTAAATTCAGAGGGTAACCATCCAGCTGGACAAACATGACTCAGACATTTGTATGGTTGTCAATTTTTATTAGGCAGTATAACCTAATGTTCTGTTATGCAAAATAGCAAACCTTTGCAATAAGTGTCAATGACACCATAATAGACCACATGAGGATATCCCAAATGAAGACAAATATAGAAATTAAATATTATGGCGGTTGTTGAAAGTCTACTGAAGTGAGGAATGTTTTGAAACATTGTTGACATACCATTAGTTTTGCCAATCAGAACATTTATTAAAGAGTCCCTTTCCTCAATGCTACCAAAAGTATTGTTGAGACCACTGCCAGAACACTTTGAGAATGATGTGTAAATAATTATTGGATAGTTTTGAATAAAGAACCACAAGAAATGATGCAGGGCTGGAAAACAAGCCTTAGAATCTGAGAATTATGGATTAGAACTGAATCAGTCTGCTTGTTTATTACTGTTACTGTGACAGTAAAAGTTGTTTCTGTCACAGACCATTTGTCTGTGCTCACACGATGATGAAACTTACCAGCTTTTTTGCTATTGTTGCTAGTTCCCAATTTATAATTGCTAGTTATTTATAATTGGTAATTATAATAAAGTAAGACATAGAACAAGACGTAAAGTAAGACCTAAAAGTAAAAGATGTAAAAGTGCCACAAAAGTATCATTAAAGTGCAAGAAAAGTGTTGTAAAAATACTGGACAGTCCCTGAAAGTCCTGGAAAATCCAGAACAAGTCCTGAAAAGTCCTGGAAAATCCTGGACAAGTCCCTAAGTTCCAGAAATTCACAGAAAATAATGGAAAGTGATAGAAAAATCGCTGGTACTGATATTGACAATAATGGAAGCACGGTGATGAAATACTGATGAGAAGTCACAAGTGCTCAGTAAAGGTAAGTATTTCCCAATGGTATGGGAACACTTGATCTCACCTCAGCCCTTTAGGGATCTCTCAGACTACCTGAAAATATTGTTGGAAAGAAGTGTGAGAAAGGTGATTTGGTTGTTGTGCATAGGTACTTGCACGTGGCACCACCAGATGCTTGCTCAGGATTGCCCCAGGCCGTGTCAGCAGCTAGCTATGGTTCTGACTCAACCAGACCACAAAGGGCTATCAATTCTGTTCAGGATAGCAGACATGGACTGACTCAGGTCCAACATGGCTGACTGTCATTAGTTGCAATGGCTACCTGTCACTGGGGTGCTTGGTGTAGCGTGGGAGTGGGCCACATGTTGGTGTATCTCCCCACCCTTCCTGGTTCCCGACTGTAGGCATGTCTGTTCTGCAGCTCGAGACAGCCCAGACCATGCCTGCCACAGTTTCCTGGGCTGGGTTTCCACCACACAGTTGTCACTTCTGTTTTTCCCCAATGACTCAAAAATGTTTGACGTGTAACTGGATCAGTGTATCAGGGCCACTTTGCACAACTTATAACCCTAAAAGTGTGGTATTAGGGGATTGCTCATCATTTCCCCAGGACCTCACATGTGGAGTCCCAAAAGGTTCCATTCTGTCCCCTCTTCTGTTCAACAGGTAAATTCAGCCTTTAGGGAGGTCATCAGAGTGTTTGGTGTGCTTTGTCATCTGTATGCTGATGACACACAGATTTCCCTCTCATTTTCAGCTGACCCAGGCCTGACAGTCTCAGTGTTTACCCGGTATCTGGCAGATTTGGGGGACTGTATGAGGGCAAGCCACCTAAAGCTGAAACCCGATAAAACAGAGGTGATGCTGGTGGGCAGGGCTGAGGGAGTGATGGCACCTGTCTTTAATGGGGTTCACCCTCTGCTGGTTCCTCAGGTCCATAGTCTGGGGTTCTCCTTGACTTTCATCTTCACCTGGATGTCCAGGTGGTGGCTGTGGTGAGGAGTGTGTTTTGCCAATTACATCTGGTGTGATGGCTTTGGCCGTACATCTCGAACTCAGACCTCGCCACCATCGTTAGTAGGGATGGGCGAATGCGGTTCTGAAGTTCGGAGTTCGGCTCGAACTCAACCTGTTCGGATGACCGAACTCAAACCCGAATCCCAACACAAACTGACCGAACCGAACTCAATTCCGAACATCAAAATGACCAAACAGTTCGGTCAGTTCAGATCATGTTCAGGTGGCAAAAAAAGTGTCACTGGAAGGTCAAATGTTACAGGGAGGTGTAGTCAGCTGAGGAGCAGACTTCCAGGCACCAGGGTTTAAGAGGCTTGGAGTAGCAGCCAGCCTGCCCAATCACCATCCCTTTTCGCCTCAGACCACTGGCTTCGCAGTCTGTGATTGGCCACGGACTAGGCTGCATGGAGTCAATGGGGCTGGCGGTGAGGCGGGCGCAGCAAGAAACAAAAATGTCTGTCTCCCCACTTCCCAACACCTTCTGAGCTAGTCACTGTTCCTGAACAGCAGGTGTTTCAGAAAGCTCCCTCTCCCAGCATTTCCCAGCTCCCCAATCCATTGCCCTCCCCCTCCCATTTCACCCATCCAACCCATCTACCCCCATATTCTCATTCATTGATTTTGCTTAGCTTAGATAGATTTGGTGGTTATTTTTTTGTTTTTACCCCTCCCTGTGTTCCCTGTGTTCAGTCTTCCTTCCTCCCTCCCCCCTCCATTGAATCCTTTCCCTCTCCCATATATTCCATCCCAGATATCCTTCCCTTTCCCTGTTTTTTCGTTTAGAGTAGGATTATTAGATTGATTTAGGTTTCATTTCAATTTTGTACTCCTCCTTGTGTTGTTTGTGATTCCCCACATCCTATATCTATCTATCTATCTATCTATCTATTAGAGATAATAGGCAGTTGTATGAGTTACCTTAGTGATAGAGATAGCGTTAATGATTTAGTTTTAGTGTTTGTAGGAATAGGCCTGTGTACTTATTAGATAATACATTTAGTTCGTAACATTTAGAATAGTTATAGCAGTTAGATTTAGTGTAGATAGATAGATATAATATTAGATTAAAATTTTAAATTAAAAAAACCCATATAAAACCAAATAAACCAAATAAAAAACATATAAAACCAAATAAAAAACAAAAATCCATATAAAAAAACCCATATAAAAACATTTCCAGAATGGACTAACCTGAACCAAACAGCCTAACCGAACGGCCGAACCCAGTGAACGAATCGAACAGACGAATCGAACAGATGAATCGAATGCAGCCGAACTAAATGGTCGAACCCAAACCGCGATCTGTTTGCCAATCCCTAATCATTAAGGCTACGGAATTGTCATGGAAATTTTCTTTAAAAGTCATGAGTCGGTCATGGCAGGAATGAGGAAAAAGTCACAGAAAACTCATGGGTAATTTTTAAAAAAACCTTTATTCAATATTGTATTTTCTAACCCCCCCCCCCCAAAGATTGTAAACCCAGGGATTCGATTGTAACCCCCCAGCACAGATTGTAACCCACCCAGCACAGAATAGAAGGAGTAAAACACCCCCCACCCCTTAGATTGTAAACCCAGGGATTGTAAAGCCTTTTGAAAGCCCCAGACTTAAATTGTAAGCCCAAGAAGGCTATAAAGGTAGAGGAAATGCTGCCATCTCCCAATGGGCGCCTCTTGAAGCTCTGACAACGGTAATGTTCTCTGCCCCTCATCCTGCCACCACACCACACTGTGCCACCACTTGACCATGCCCAAAGCTCTGCCCTGAACAAAAAACAACACTGAGGAGGGGTTTGGAGCTCCAGGAAGAGGTCATGGCTTTACCCGATAGCACCCAGCGTGATATTCTCGCCAGCTTCTTGCCATGCTGCTGCATCTCCAGAGCCAGGGAGGGGTTTGGATCCCCAGGGAGACACCGTGGATCTTCTTAGCACCATTGAGCGTGTTCTTCTCACCAGCTTCTTGCCAGCTGTGCTCTTCAGTTTGGGGGAAATCTTTAAAAATGTTGGGAAAATCACAGAAGTCATGGGAAGATCTCAAAATTCATGGAGGGAGGCAAAAGTCACAAAAAACATGACTTTTGTCATGACCATGAAAAATTCTTACCCTAACTATGATCCATGTGCTCCTTACCTCTAGTCTGGATTATTGTAACATGCTCTACATGGGGCTACACATGATGATGACTCGGAGCCTCTAACTGATGCAGAATGCAGTGGCCCATATCCTTATAGGGACAGGTCACTGTGAGCACATTATACTAGTGCTCCATTCTTTGCACTGACTGCCTATAGTCTTCCAGGTTAAATTCAAGGCAGGGCCAGCCCTACCACGTGACAGCTCGGGGTGGTCGCCCTGTGCCCTGCTCCTGGGGGAAGGGGGGAGGAACCACACTCAGGGTACCCAGATACTGACCTGACAGTGGCCGGGAGCTGGGAACCCCGAACATAGGGGCTCTGGCTGACTCCAACTGACAGGCAGCAGAGGGGGCCAGCAGGAGTGAGGGAGAGGCAGAGGCCCCACCTCTCTCACACTCCATGCCTCCCCTCCACTGCCTGTCACAGTCTCAACCAGGGGAAATGAGGAAGAGAGAGGAAGAGGCCCCACCTTGTCCTCATTTCCCCTGGCAGAGAGACTGACAGGAAGGGGGGGCATCCACAGAGTGAGGGAGAGGTGGAGCCTCTGCTTCTTCCTCCACTTCCACTGGAAGTGAGGGAGAAGCAGGCAGAGACCCCACCTCTCCCTCATACCACTGGCCACCTCCTCTGCCTGGCTGTTTTGGCATGGGGAAATGAGGGAGAGGCAGGCCCTCTGCCTCTCTCTCTCTCATATTTACCCTTGCCAAACTATGACAGGCAGTGGAGGGGGGGGCGGGTAGAGCGGTGGTAGATTTAATTTGCTGCCACATTGCCCACACTGCCTGAAGCTCAGAGCCCAGCGTGGGGCCCAGGCCAGAGGTGGTGGCGATGGTGGCAGCAGGGAAGACAGCAGATCAGGTAAGTGATCCAAATGGCTGCTCAGACTTGGGGATGGGCAGAGAAGAGTGACCCTCTTCCCAAGCCCAGGGATAGGGGCCCTCCTTTAGCTAAGGCCGTTCCTGATTCAAGGTGTTGGTATTTACCTATATAGCCCAAAATGACTTGGGCCCTGCCTACCTACAGGACCACCTCATCCCCTGGGTCCTGGATTGGACCCTGTGGTCTGCCAGGAGTGACCATCTCGAGTTTCCCTTGAGTATCTTGGGGGGTGACATTGGCAAGGGCGTTCTCAGTGGTCACACCTTGGCTGTGAAAATCCCTCCCATCAGGGGTCCACTTGGCCCCAGACCTTCCCTTATCTGAAGAAAATGTAAGACTTGGTTGTTCCAACTGGATTTCGGTGAGGGAGGCTGGTGATGGGGGTAGGGATTGAGAGGGGGGAGGAAGAGATTTTAGCTCCACTTTGGGTTTTGGGAATTTTTATGTAATTTTTCTATTTGTATTCATATTGATATTTATTTTTAATATATACTTTGATATGTATTTTAAATTGTGTTGTGAGTCACTCCAAGCTGCTGTAGCAGGAGAGGCGGCTATAGAAATCAAATGAAATATATGGATGTGTGAACAGAATGGGGTTCAGATGTTCAGCCGTTTGGCCCGAAAACTCAGTTCAGATTCGTGGGTTCTGTCCCATGGAGTTCGGATCCCCTGAACTTTTGGAAAGTTTGGCCATGGCAGAGCCTTGGGGCACTCCTGGGGTGCCCATGGGGTCAGGGCAGGCCGATTGAGGCACAGCAGCAGCAACAGCAGCAACCAGGGGCATAGCAAGGTTGAGAAGGGCCCGGGCTCAAGCCTTAGATATGGGCCCCTGCGCTCTGAAAACCCAAAGTGGGCAGGGATTAAGGGGGCGGGGATTAAGGGAGGGGGAGGGCCTTCCCATCCCTGGCATATGTCTCAGCTCCACGCGGAACCTTATGGCTGGCAGAGCTCTAGGGAGGGCTTGTAAATTGTAGGCGGAGCCTCCAAAAATTCAGCAACAAAGAGTTTTCAGCATTAAGATGTGATGGGCAGAATATTAGTTTACACTGGGAACTCCTTGCTACTGAGTAAAACCCTACCACTCGGAGACTGAGAGAACCCTCCTACTAGCATCTCATCCAGTAAGTGGGTGGGACTCCAGTAGGATAACTAGCTCTCTCTCCATCAGTGGTAGTGCCATAGCAGAATAAAAAAATCCTGTTCATATATTTGCTACCAATGGGGGTGGGGGAATTTAGGTTGCTGTGGGACCATGGCCCTGGGCCCTGGTGGCACATGTTTTGGGCCAGCCCTGATGAGGGAAGGGGGATGGGGTCAGGCTGGGAGAGGTGTGGGGGCAGGCTTGTGGGGCAGGAGGGAAGGG
>QEPC01002663.1:592013-606175 GCA_003113815.1 Sphenodon punctatus
ATAGGTGGTCCCTGCTTCAGACAGAATTAATGGATGACCCCCACATGTCTTGGAACATCAAAGCATCCCTGACCACCGTGGTGAGGGAGTGGGTCACGCCAAGAGCGCCCTTCACCAAGGGGTGTGTGGTGACGGAAAATGCGGCCAACATATTGAGGGAAGTCTGAGAGGGTGGCTTCACCAGAATCCCTTGCACTTCACACACCCTTCACCTGGTGGTCAGGGATGCTCTGGGCTTGGGGGAGAAGGGTTTGGGGAAGGCACCCTTAGCTCCCTGATCGAGCGGGGGAGGAAGCTGGCCGGTTTCTTTAACAGGAACGTGAAAGGCAGCGACCTCCTCTGGGAAAAGCAGGCCAAGCAAGGCTCCCCAGTGCACCAGCTGGTGCAGGATGTGTCCACCAGGTGAAATTCCACCTTTCTGATGCTCGAGCGGCTTCTCGAGCAGAAAACCGCTTTGCATCAGGTTCAACTGGTGATGAACAGTGGGGCACCTCTAGGGTACAATGGGGCAGAATGGGAGGTCCTGGCTCTCACTGTCTTTGTTCTGAGACCATTCCTGGCCATGATGGAGACCATCAGCTCCTCTATGACCACCATCATCCAGGTGACCCCTCTGGTCCAGAGTCTCCTCAGGAGGCTGGATGAGATTATCCAGTTGCAGAATTGTAGCCCCCAGGGCAAGAAGCTGGCGGCTGAGGCTGTTGGCCTTGTGACAGCTGAAGGCAGGGCTGAAGGCATGGTTTGATGAGCTCTTGCATCAGGAGGAATATGTGTTGGCAAACCATGCTGGACCCCAGGGTCAAGGGCAGCGTGGCATGCCAGACAGCGCTCTATGGCCACTGGAAGGGTGAGCTGGTGGAGAGGGTCCGGCAGGCAGAGCGGGCTCTGGAGAGTGTGCGGCAGCAGCAGCAGGATGCCCCTGTGGATGGTAGGAGTGGGAGGAGCCACCCCTTTCAGCCAGCGGGGTCTATCCCTTCCCCCAGACCTATCAGTAGCAGCACCAGCAGCAGGCTGAGCAGCAGCAGCATCCCTATTGCTTCTGGATGACGTGGATGGACAGCCCTCCCTACCTGTAATGTACGCCCCAGAACTCTGAGGGTGGGTCCTGGGGCTGGAGTGGCTGTTTCTTGATGGAGTGGAATGATGATGATGATGATTATTATTATTAACAAACATTTATATAGCACCAGCAGTGTACCTGGCACTTTACAAAGTAATAAAATGATGACTCCCCTTGACTGAAAATGCAGACTCCAGAATCCTGAAGATGGGTCCTGGGACTAGAGTGGCAACTTCTCAATGATGTGGATAGACAGCCCTCCCTGACTGGAATGTAGGCCCCAGAACTCTGATAGTGGGTCTTGGGGCTAGAGTGAGTGCTTCTAGATGTGGTGGAATGACAGCTCCCAGTGAGCGGAATGATGGCCCCAGAACCCTGACAGTGGGTCTTGGGACTAGAGTGGAATCTTCTGGATGACGTGAATGGACAGCCCTCCCTGTCTGTAACATAGGCCCAAGAACCCTGGTGGTGGGTCCTGGGGCTGGAGTGGCTGGCTGCTTCTTGATGTGGTGGGATGACAGCTCCCCATGAGCGGAATGATGGCCCCAGAACCCTAATGGCGAGTCCTTGGACTAGAGTGACTTATTCACCATTACATGGATGGACAACAGTCCCCCGTGCCTGGAACATAGGACCCAGAACCCTGACAGTGGGTCCTGGGACTGGAGTGTCTGGCTGTTTCTTAATGCAGTGGAATGCCAGCTCCCTGTGAGCAGAATGATGGCCTCAGAACCCTGATGGTGGGTCCTGGGACTGAAGTGTCTGACTGTTTCTTAATGCAGTGGAATGACAGCACCCCATGAGCAGAATGACAGCCCCAGAACCCTGACGGTGCATCCTTGGACTAGAGTGGCAGCTTCTGGATGAAGTGGAATGATGGCTCCCCATGAGAAGAATGACGGACCCAGAACCTTGATGCTGGGTCCTGGGGCTGGAGTGGCAGCTTCTGAATGAAGTAGAATGACAGCCCTCCCTTCCTGGAATGTAGAACCCTGATGGTGGGTCCTGGGGCTGTAGTGCCTTGTTGTTTCTTGATGCGGTAGAATGACGGCTCCCTGTGAGTGGAATGATTGCAATAACACAATTGGGACAACGACTGATCAAATTCCAGTCCCTACTAATCAATGCTACACCCAGGTTGGAAAAAACTTGAATCAGACAGAGGCTTGAATAAGATTTACAACCTTTACTATTGGAACTATAAAAACCCTCTCCCAGGATATTACCAGGTACTCACATTTTCCATAAGGCACAGCCATGCAGTCACCCAGTAAGTCCAAAGGGAGGGGAATGTTCTAATTTAGAAAAATGTAGCTGCAGAGTATATTTGTTGTAAACAAAAAAGCGAGATCTTAAATAACATCAAAAAGCATGCAAAGGCATGCTAACAATCATGGTAAATACATCAAACTATCATAAAGTTCTGTATTTCTTCTTGAAAAGTTCACACTGACTGAACAAGTATAAACCTGTGCTGAACATAATTATGTGTCTTTCCCCCCCATGTGGGTCTTTTTCAACAGCACTTTACAAAGCACTGGAACAATGGGTGAGTCTGTAGGGATAATAAAGTAAAAATGGTTACATCAATATAAAGTCAATTATATTCAAAATAGTATTCACCCCTTCTATTATCCTTAGGGCTTACCTCCAGCCACCATACATTTCTCAGGTACACAAATTCAAAAACCCTAAATGATAAGAGACAAAGAGAAATGGCTATCTTATTACTTTTTAAATTCTCAAAGAAGTGTACCCTAAGGTGAAACAAGCCCCAAGTATACACCAAAAAGACTCACCCTCTGTTCGGATACAGCGCTACTCATGGAACTTTCGAGGGCAAAACTCAGCAGCCAGCTTGCTGCTCCTGTGGCAAGTTAGGCTATTTGACTAATCAAAATAATTGGTTCCATATGGTCTACATTCAAAATAATGCCTCTACTGAAATGACAACCATCATTAGGATTGACAGATATCTTAAAAATCCTTCTAACTTGTAAAACTCCCAGCAACTACTGCATTGGAAAAGTGCAACATAACAAAATGTAATTCTCCAAAAAAAGTTTTATAGGAAAATTTCCTTTTGTTAAATATAACTTCGAGGTAGAGGACTCCTCTTATTCCTACTCTCCTCCATCGCATAGTCAGATGAGTCCATACTCCTTGTCTTGTAGGAAAGGATATCACCACATCCAAAGCGCATTTTCTTCTTTATCAGGAAACTCTGGGAGAACAAGTCCTTTCTTCTGCTGAGTGGGGACCTTAAGAGAGAGAACCCTTGTCAGGGAAAACCCCCGCCCTGCTCCCTCTATAAGTAATAAGCAAACATCATTACCAAGTAGTCCATCAAATGTTGGAGACACTGATTATGTGTGTCTAACTCACAAGGAAGTCACAAGGGAAAAGGGGGGGGGATGTACACTGTCTCTAAGACTCTCAACCCCACACCAAAAATATATACACTCCAAATAGACCAACTCCAAAATGGATTCAAGTCAGGCAACACTGGTATTGCAGACTGGCTGGCAGGGATGTGGTACACATGCAGACAGGTGGAATGATAGCTCCCTGTGATCAGAATGATGGCCCCAGAATCCTGCCAGTGGGTCCTGGGGATGGAGTGGCTGGCACCCCTGCTCGGCCAGGCATTGCAGCCTGGCTGGTATCAGTGCAGCAGCGACAGAGGCCCAGCCAGGGCTTGGTGGATGGTACCCCTGCTTTGCCAGGCGTTGCAGGCTTGCATCCTAGTTTCCTGATCTGAACAAGCTATTCTGCCAATTGGTCAAGCCTTGCCCTGTGGTGTATTACGTGGCCACCAAGTAGCATACATTGGATTGCCAGGGCACAGAACCCATGGCACAGACAGCAGAGGCAACATTGGCAGCAGCAACAGACATTGGATTGCCCAGGCACAGAACCCATGGCACAGAAAGCAGAGGCAGCATTGGCAGCAGTAGCAGACATTGGATTGCCTGGTAGAAGAACTCATGGCACAGACAGCAGAGGCAGCATTGGCAGCAGCAGCTGACATTGGATTGCCAGGGCACAGACAGCAGAGGCAGCATTGGCAGCAGCAGCAGCAGCAGACATTGAACTGCCCAGACACAGAACTCATGGCACAGACAGCAGAGGCGGCATTGGCAGCATCAGCAGACACTGGATTGCCCAGATAGCAGAACCCATGGCACAGACAGCAGAGGAATAATTGGCAGCAGCAGCAGACATTGGATTGCCGAGGCACAGAACCCGTGGCACAGACAGCAGAGGCAGCATTGGCATCAGCAGCAGCAGCAGCAGACATTGGATTTCCGGGGCACAGAACCCATGGCACAGACAGCAGAGGCGGCATTGGCAGCAGCAGCAGACATTGGATTGTCAGAGTACAGAACCCTTGGCACAGACAGCAGAAGCATCATTGCCAGCAGCAGACATTGGATTGCTGGGGCATAGAAACTGTGGCTTAGACAGCAGAGGTAGCATTGGCAGCAGCAGCAGACATTGGATTTCCCAGGCACAGAACCCATGGCACAGACATCAGAGGCGGCATTGGCTGCAGCAGCAGACATTGAATTGACCGGGCACAGAACCCGTGGAACAGCAGAGATGGAATCAGTAGGATTTGCCTGTGCGCAGCACCCATTGAGCCAGGATGGTAGGATTTGCCAGGGAAGAGCTCCCATACAGCAACAGATGGCAGCAGCAGAATTGCCTGGGCACATTTGGATTTGCCTGGGCAGAGCACCCATGGACCAGCAGACAGCAACAGTGGGATTACGAGGGCAATGGGGCACATCACCCAGGATTGCCAGGGCAGGCAAATAGGCACCTTGGCATGAGAGGTAGGCAGACTGGGGCAGGGCTTCAGCTTTGCCCATAGGGCAGGAAGACAGGCACTTGGGCATGAGCAGAAGGCAGACTGAGGCAGTGTTTGAGCTTGGCAACCTGGATGAGTGGGCAGACAGGCAGAATGGCATAAGTATCAGAAGGCAGACTGAGACAGGATTTGATCTTGGCCACCTGGTCGTGTGGGTGGGTAGACAGGCAGTGTGACATGAGCATGGGAAGGCTGGTTGAGGCAGGGTTTTATCTTGAACACATAGGCGGGTGGGCAGACAGACAGGCAGGCAGCATGGGAAGGCTGGATGAGGCAGGGTTTGATCTTGGCCACATGGACGGGCAGGTGGGCAGACAGGCAGTGTGGCATGAGCAGAATACAGACTGAGGCAGGGTTTGATCTTGGCCACCTGGGCAGGCGGGCGGACAGGCAGCATGTCATGAGTTTCAAAAGGCATACTGAGGCAGAGTTTGATCTTGGCCACCTGGATGGGCAGGCTGTCACACAGATAGGCAGTGTGGCATGAGCATGGGAAGACTGGCTGAGGCAGGGTTTGATCTTGGACACCTGGACGGGCAGGCAGGCAGACAGGCAGCATGGCATGATCAGAAGGCAGACTGAGGCAGGGTTTGATTTTGGCCACCTGGGTGAGTGGGCAGACAGAAAGCATGGCATGAGCATGGGAAGGCAGACTCAGGCAGGCAAATGTCCCTCATCATGGAGAACATCCACTCACTGGGGACACTTGTTGGTGGGCAGGACAAGAGACCCTTGGCCACTTTGGACAGGGCCAGCCACACGTTAGTCTTCCCAGCCCAGTAGGCCAAGGGATCACTGCTGGTTTCGATGCATGGCTCCTACTCCAGGTAGCTCTCCACTACTGCTGAGGTGCTGTTGTACTCCCTCACGTAACTGTGCCTGGACACTACCTCCACCACTGCCCTCAGCCACACTGCCTGCCCTGCTGTGCACAAGACCATGCTTGCCAGAGTGCCCTGAACATACGAGCTGCTGGTGCTGGCAATAGGGGTGCTGCTGCTCAGCCTGCTGCTGGTGCTGCTACTGCTAGGTCTGGGGGCAGGGATAGACCCCGCCGACTGAAAGGGGTGGCTGCTCCCACTCCCACCATCCTTAGGGGATTTCTGATGCTGCTGCTGCTGCTGCCATGCACTTTCAAGAGCCCACTCTGCCTGCTGGACCCTCTCCACCAGGTCACCCTTCCAGTGCCAATAGAGCACTGTCTGGTGTGCCACGCTGCTCTTGACCCTGGGGGTCCACCATGGTTGCGAAAACATATTCTGCCCACTTCAGGAGCTCATCGAACTGCGCCTTTAGCCCTGCCTTCAGCTGCCACAACAGGTCAACCACCTCATCTGCCAGCTTCCTGCCCTGATGGCAACAATTCCGCCCCTGGAAATTCCAGCTAGCCTCCCGAGGAGACTCTGCACCAGAGGGGTCACCTGTCTGATGGTGGCCGTGGAGGAGCTGATGGTCTCGGTCACAGCCAGGAATGGTCTGAGCAAGAAGACCATGTGAGACAGGATCTCCCATTCTGTCCCATTGTACCCTGTAGGCCCCACTGTCCATCACCAGTTGAACCTGATGCAAGGTGGCTTTCTGCTTGAGAAGCCGCTCGAGCATCAGGAAGGTTGAATTCCATCGGGTGGACACATCCTGCACCAGCTGGTGCACTGGGGAGCCTTGCTCGGCCTGCTTCTCCTGGAGGAGGTTGCTTCCCTTCACGCTCCAGTTAAAGAAACTGGCCAGTTTCCTCCCATGCTCGATCAGGGAGCTAAGGGTGCCTGCCACAATACCCTTCTTCCGCAAGCCCAGAGCGTCCCTGACCACCAGGTGAAGGGTGTGTGTGGTGCTAGGGATGCTGGTGAAGTCGCCCTCGCAGACTGCCCTCAGTATGTTGGCCACATTTTCCATCACCACGCACCCCTTGATGAAGGGCACTCCTGGCATGACCCACTCCCTCACCATGGTGGTCAGGGCTGCCTTGATGTTCTGAGCGGTGTGGGGGCCACCCATGACTTCCATTTGAAGCAGGTCCCACCTATACCCTGGTTCGGGACCCCTCCTGCCACTTGCAAATGCTGCCTCCAGGTCCTGCTACCAGTGTGCCGTCACTGCCAGGTAGGCATGCTGAGTGTTCCTGCTCAACCACAGGTCTGTGGTCAAATGGACAGTGGTACCCCCAGCCCTTGCCAGCTGCTCCCTCACCCGCTCCTTTAAAGCCCAATACAGGGCTGGCACCACCTGCTGACTCAGGGTGGTGCACGAGGGAAGCTTAAACTGGGGGGCCCGGAAACCAATCAGGCACCTGAACCCCATGTCCCCAACCACCGATAAGGGCTGCCCATCGAGCACAATTATTTCACCCAACATGCGTGTGGCTTTCAGTTGAAAGCTACGCTGCCCTCCACATCCTCTAGCTGCCGATGCCCAACCCCAGCTCCTCCATGGTGCACTGATGCTGCTGCTGATCCCCCCTAGCAGTGATACTTCTCCTGATGCTAGAGGCAGCTGTTAGAGCAGGATGCTTGCTTGCTGATGGAGGTGAAGGACTGGCGGCTGAAGTCGGGAACCCACTGGTGTCCACTTCCCCTGCCTGCCCGCTTAACAGCACAGTGCTGTGGCATCTGTAGCAGGGAGCAGTCCTGTGGTGCAGCTGCCCCTTTAAGAAGGCAGCTGTGGGGGCCAGCCAGAGGGCTGAGCACACACAGGGGTGTGGCAGAGCCAGCCCCAGAGCTGGGGATCAGCGTGTGGGGAGCATAGGCTGAGAAACCTCTGTGACAGAGTGGGTGGATTAGTGGCCCTTTAAGGCTGAGGAAATGAAGCCTGGCCACACCCACTCTTCCTGTACATACGGAGGGCAAGGCAGAGAGGAGAGAGTCTCTGCCAGGGAGCCGAAGGAGCAACAGCTCCCTGAACAAGCCGTCCTGCACTATGCTATCCAGGGTGCTGAAGGTTGTAGAACCATAGGGACCCAGGCAAGTGGGAGAGGCTTTGCCCAGGAGGGAGTCTCTTGCCTGGGTAAGGCTTGGCCAGAGGCTTGGAGACCTGGCTACACGGACCAGGGGGGTTGATATTGGGTTGCTCCTGAGTCTTCAGAGACGGACCTGGGCCTGCAGGGTGGAGGCGACTGATCCAGCAGACCCAGGGACTGTGTACACTGATTGTGTCCAATAAAGGACTGTGGATCTATTACCCTCTGGACTGTGTGGTGTGCCCTGAGAGGGTACCCTTTTCTGTAAAGAGGGGGATTCAACCAAGGCTCGAGGCTGAAATGGCATAGCAGGGGGTGAGCTACTTCCCCAGAGTGCAACCCCATTGCCATGTGTGGCCCTGGGGGAAGCCTCCTGCTACAGCATCCCTTGAGGTGCCTTGCCATGGCAGTTGTACCAAGGTTGGTGTGCTATACTCCCTGGGATCATCTGCCCACACCAACATAAAATGTCCTCAGAGGGAGGATTTTTTGCCCCCTCCTGCATTCTGGCCCGCACCGGGTGATGCACCCCTGATGGCACTGCTGGGAGGGGTAGAACATGGTGGTGACACAGATCTCGGAGGGACAGACATCGCCTCAGCACCAGACATCTCCTCCGCAGGACTAGTGTCTGCCTCACTGTCCTCAATCAAAGTGATGTCCCGCAAAGGGGAGTACTGGGACCCTGAGGCTGATGGACTGCCCACCATGCTGCTGCCACTCTTCCTATGCCCCCTATATCTTCTGCTGCTGCTAGTGCTGCTCCTCTCCCTGCTGCCATTGCCCGGGAATCAGGCCCTGCCTCTAGCAGCCGGGGTGGGATCCACCAGTCCTGGACTGCTGGGGATCACCTCAATAATGGGGGTCAGGGATATTAATGGTCCTGGAGGAACATCCAAGGAAACTGCACCTACTCCTGCAGCTGCAGCAGAGACAGCCACAGCCTCCTGGAGTGCTGTCTAGGGCTGTAGTGGCATGCCGCGGTGGCAGCTGTTACCGACAGAAACCCCTATTCCACACATCACGGCACAGTTTGGCAGAGACAGCTTTTCGACGGTTGCGTCTGCGGTTTGCCGTTAATGGTGCCATGGCATCGGAACTGGTGAACGTAAGCGGAACTTTTGCGGATTCCAATAAGAAGCGGCACCAACTCCCCTTTCCATCCACTGTGGAATCTTTGTGGTTATCTGATCATTGTATCATGTTTCCGCCACCCGGAATACAAGGTATCGCGAGACCCAGTGGCATGATCAATCCTTTTGACGACACCCACACGCCCAATTTCATTGGCTAGGATTTTCCCAGAGAGACATGTGCCGCCTTCACCATTAAGTATAAATAGGTGTGTTTGTAGCTTGTTTCTCCCTCTTGATCCCCAATCGCAGTGAAAGTGACTGTTGGAGCCGCACCGCCATTTTCTGTGTTTGTTAATACATTCTGATCTTCCGAGCTCCGCGACAAAGCACCGCACATGACTCAAGGAGAGAGAGTCCTATCCCTTCTTCCTAATTCATAGAATACCATTGATTTTGGATAACATAAGAAGGTTTTGTGTAAGTGCTTGATACAGCTATGTATTTTCCATGCATACACCAGCAGCATAGAAAATACATAGTAATTTCTGGATACAGAAAAATACACGTATGTATTTTTCAAACAAGTGGGATAGTAGAAATGGTAGACGGTGGGAGGAGGTACCTAATAGACTGATAGAAAGGGCACTGACTGTGCAGTGTGAACTCGCTTTCACTGACATGAATACTAATTTCATTAACAGGGCTGTTATTTTCAATTGTCATGAAACTAACATGAGGGGAGCAGAGGATGCTGTTGTTTATTTTCATGTGTACAACTCTGTTCTACATACTTCAACACTTCACCGGGAGATGCTGCATGTTTATATTGCAGTTTATGAAACATGGCACCACATGGTGCTCCTACAAGTGATTAATAACAAAATAACAGTTTTACCTAGTTACACACAGGCAGCATCACTTAAGTGGTGAGCCATGGGCCATGTGAATGGTCCCTTTAAATTCCCCTCGATGCTCTTGTGTTACTCTGAAATTTGCCAGCAGTAACAATGTCTTTCACGAAATCATCATCGCCTTTGGCAAAGGTTTCTGTGATGTAAACAAAGGGCAATGTGCTCCGCTGTCAGTAGCGATTGAAACCACGCCCACAGCTACTCTTCCGGCACCGATGAAGCACCTAGTTTTGATTGGTGGGTATCCTTTCATTAACTTTAAATGTTCGTTTACCCACGCAATGAGGATCAGTTATTCTAAATTTAAATTTTTGTGCACCCTATATAGAAAAAGATTTAATTTAAATTTAATTTTTCCAAAGGAGAAGCTCTCTAGCGCTGTGCCGCATATACCATTGAGTGGCTGGGAAATATAGCGAGGGTGCTAAGAGGGCTGGCTGTCCTCCAGGACCGGCTTGGTAAGTATGACAGGCGTGTTCCCTGTACCTTGTTGCCAGTAGGATATATGTCATGTTAGTTTCTAAGCGTGACTATCAATTTTATATCCTAGTGGCTATGACGGAGGAAGAGCGAGCATTATGGCTGGAGGAGAGGGAACAGGTGAGGCGCCTGCTGCAGCACATTCTCAGAAGGCTCAAGCCAGAAAGGCATGAGGACGGCATGGAGATACAGGAGGGGGTTAATGAACCTTTTGTTATTTTGATCCCTGATTGACCACCCCGAAAAACATAATTTTTAGTTAATTTTTAAAAAGAAACAGTTTATATTTTTCCACATGTATATTTGAAAATTATATTATGGTTTTGTTAGAATGTTTTGTTAATGTGTTTTGTTATTTTTTAATAAAATTAATAAATAAGAATAATAATTCATTCCTTAGTAGTGAGCAATTTTTGCAGCTGGGGGGAAAGGTGGATGCAGGTGATGGAGTGGTGCATAAGGGGGAAAGGTGGATGCACGTGATTGGAGGGTTGCAGAGGGAGGAAGGTGTATTCAGTCCCTTGAGGGCTTCTAGAAGGAGGAAAGTGGATGCAGGTGCTGGAGGGTTGGTGTATCGGTTCCCTATGCAGCCCTCTGCCACATATATAAGTAGCCTTCAAGGGTAGTTAACAGCTGCTTTGTGTTATGTCTGGATTCACGCAAAGATATGTAGCAATGCCCTAAAGGACTCATCTTAAAGAAAAAAATGACAGACTATACAGGGTCTAGGGGAATGATGTGGTCATTTATCGGTTTTTTGCAATCTTCAAAACCAGCTCTAATGCAAGGGTATAAGAATAGTAGACTTCTTAAAGAAAGGCACCCACAGACACATTGATATAAATAGATAGAATGGACAACAATGGTTACGTAAGTAAATCGTTTATTTGTTTAGCCATAGGCCATAACAACAATAAATTTGATACAAAACCAAACAACCAATAAAATAACAATACAAAATATAAAACCACAAAATTACCATTCCATTGTAAATTATCATTTACCTTCAGGGTCTCAAATGCCTTACCCCCCACTCCACTGATGCCTAACCCTAACCATAGCACATAATTCAATAATTCAATAATTCAGAGAGCCAAATCCAGGAGGAGCTAGACCTGCAAATACTTACAGCTCCTACCCCTCTTAGACCTTATGCCCACACTTCGCCCCTCTTGGCACTTGCCCAGTTAGAGTGATCAATTGGGAGGGCAACCTCAATGATCTTCCCTAAACAAGCCTCCAAGGAGCTATGAGGTGGCTTGCCCTTCCCGGGGCTTGTGGCAGCACACTTGGTAAAGTGCAAAGTGGAACTTGGGCACCACCGCAAACTTTGTAAAGTGACCAAAACAATTCCTACAATAACCTTGCTCTATAATGGAAAACTCTTTCTATTTTGGATCAGTAGATTCATCAAGCTGTATGTTTTAAATATCATGGTAATACGTATTTATTAAGCTAAATTTATTTTAACATATGATTTGTACTTTGCTTTTGTAGTACTCGACATTTTTAGAAAAGACACCCACAGACACATCTGTATAAATAGTATGCACGTACATCAGTGGTTAATTCACAACCTTTGTAAAGTGTGGTTACTGAACATCTTTACCAATGGTTAATGCACAGCTGTGTAAAATTAATACCTCCTAAAGGTGGTAGCCTCCCAAAATTACTCTCCAGAATCGAAAACTCTTTTCTTTATGGATTAGCAGACTCAAGAAGCTTTTTTTAAAAAAATCATGGTTAAGCATATTTATTATGTTATATCTATTCACCCATATCTATTGTAATGTACTTTTGTAGTAATAAATATTTTAAACAAAGGCACCCACACCACAGACACATCTGTATAAATAGTTGGTATGTACAACAATGGTTACTGCACAGCTTTGTATAGTGTCTTAAATGACACATCCAAATGACACATCCAAATGCATCTATACCCATCCCAACTATGCATCTATTCCCATCCCAATCTATTCATACAGATGCATATCTATTCTATGGGAATAGATAAAAGGGCATCTATTCCCATCTATTCCCATCCCAACTATGCATCCATAGTTGGGATGGGAACTATGCAATAATTATTTGAATAAAAAATTCAATAAACTATTTGAATTTAAAAAGGGCATACCCCTCAAATATGCATTATTCAACCTACCATTTGTGGATTAGCCAGTGTGTGCTGTGCACTGCACTGAAGTATCCCTGAGGAGTACCCATTTTGTCTTTTCAATGGGGGAGTGTGTGTGTGTGTGTGTGTGTATGTATGCCTACTTACTTTATAAGCCAGATGATTAGAAGGGACTTGAGCAGAAAAAGGGTGGAATCTTATGTACATCCACCCCAAAGCTGAGACACTGAGCCACACGATAAGGACTGTTTTAAAGCTCTAATGTGTATGGGGCTGATGGACTTGGACCTAGGAGAACAGGGCTAATTGAAATAGGAAATAACTGAGTGGCCTTGGAGAAGTAAAAACCTCTCAGTCTCAGTTCCCCATATGTAAAATGGGAATACATGTGCATCTGTCTTTCACTGTGTGTTCCCATCATCCTTGTGCCTCTTTGATTGTAAGTACACTGGGCAGGGAGTGGGACATGTGTAAATCAATCACTCTCTCTTAGGGCATTATTTCACTGTCCTTTGTTAATGACACAATACAAAGGCTCTGATAAAGTATAAGATTAAAATGCTAAAAGCACCACACACACACCCCTCCCCCTGGCTGTTGCTGGTTGCCTCCCACCAGCCCGTCTCTAGACTCTACAGAACTCTAGTGTCCGGGGGAGGGAAGGTGGTCACGTAAGGACAGGTGGGGGCAGGGTGGTCAGTGACAGCATCGGCGACGGCGGTCGGCGACTGCAAGTGAGCATAACGCCGGTAGCGCTAGGGGGCGGGGCATAATAGCACTCATCATGCCGCCTGGCTCGGTTGCGCTAATCAGTTAGTCTTGGGTTAATGTAATAAATAAGCATTTTTTAATTATTTATATTACAAAGTATGCCAAACACAGCAATAATTTTATTATTAACAAAACAAACAATTACACTAATGTAAAAGTAAAAAAAAATAAAAATAGAGTTACATATAACAGTGGGATTTGAACCAGCTGAATGACAGCTACAAATTATATAGCAAGCGGGGACATTACAACTATGCCAACAGAGTTCTGTTGCTCAGATGACTTCTTCTAGACTGAGGAATTTCAGAATGAGGATTGTAAGAAACTATTCTGCAATGCTGCATGGACTTCACACTTCATTCCTTCAACTTTCTGAGCTGGTCCTATGATGTAAAAAATGACTCGGTCAGCCAATACACAGGTCACTTTAAACTCCCACCAGGAGTTTTGGTCAAAAAACTTTACTTTGGAGATCAATTTACGTTTACATAAAAGATCAATTTGCGACTCGGTCAGCCAATACACTTTAAACTCCCACCAGGAGTTTTGGTCAAAAAACTTTACTTTGGAGATCAATTTACGTTTACATAAAAGATCAATTTGCCATATAATAAAAAACACCGTTCCTTGAACTCCCAAACCAGAACATGTTGTGCATGCATGTATGTATTGAGAAAAATGGGCAGTTATTGCGGCACAGAGAGACACACACAGCACCAGCAGTCAGCGTGACAGCATGACAGCACAGTGCAGCAGCAGCTGCACAGTCATACTCCGTTCGCGGAACCACGATAAACGCACATGACTGTCTCTCATATATTAAATTGGCGGAACGCGGGAAAAAACCTCTGATTTTATGCGACAACGGTAATGATCAGCAAATCGGTGAAACACATACAT
>QEPC01002663.1:608736-621241 GCA_003113815.1 Sphenodon punctatus
GGAGACTTCTGAAAACGCCTGCTGACAGGGTTAGTGGTTAGCTCAGAAGGAGTTAGAAGGGGGGAGGGAAATTACTTTTGTTACTTGCTGTGCCCGCCTTACCATAAGCCCCATTGGCTCCGTGCAGCCTAGTCTGTGGCCAATCTCAGACTGCGAAGCCAGTGGTCTGACCAAAAGAGGGATGGTGATTGGGTAGACTGGCTGCTAATCCAAGCCTCTCCACCCCTGGCACCAAGAAGTCTGCTCCTCAGCTTCCTCCCCTCCTCCTTGGGCCTGCCAGTCATGTTTTTCCCACCCGAATGTTCCCGAACTCATCTGAACATGACTGAACTGTTCAGGCCTTCAGGCATTCGGTTTGGCCATTCAGTTTGGCCGTCTGAACCGGCCGAGTTCGGGCCGAAAACCAAACGCCCAAACCGCGTTCTCACATCCCTAATGAAATAATATAAATATATAAGCAATAAATAATATTTTTATTATATGAAGCAGGAGTTCTCTACATCTACAACATCCTGAATGAAAAAAATAAAGGGGTATTCACAGAAGCTATTAGAATTGCTTGAAATGATTTTTAGATATGCCAACCAGTTAGAGGCTAGTGAATAAGGTACTGGATTTGGCTTGTTTTAGGTAAGTCACTATCTCTCAGCCTCAGTTTCCTAACTGTAAAATGGGAATAATTATGGCCCATCTGCCACGGTTATTGTGAAGATGAACTAGATTGTAAAACAGCTTGAAGACTGAATGTGCCATTTATATGATAAACAATAATAGTACATTTTAAACATGCACTGTAAATCTGTATTTGTGTGGTAAAGTATCTGTGTTTTTCAAAATTTGAATGTGCATCATTAGATAAGTGTTTTGTACACAACAGCTTTACAAAAGACAATGAAACCTGTGAAATACATAACAGATTTTTAAGTCTTAAAATATATTTTACCTAGTGCTAAGCAAATATTTATGCAAAAACAGTGGGATCATTTTTGTTTAATCATCTCCCACTCACACAACATATTTTATTTGTTTTATTACAACTTAAATGTCAAATCTGAGAAAATAAAGACAGCCTCAATATAAACTTATATTTACCTTTTTGAGGTATTCAAGAAATGCATTTCTTTTTATTTAAATTTACCTCTTAGTTGGACCACTTTGGGAGATGCCTAATTATCATAAAGGGTACCAGTCTTAATAAATACTTTCTTAACAAAGAAAAGGGGAATCAGAGGGTGTTTACAAGTGTGACAGTACCATAGGTAGAAATGCTTTGACCAGCGTGGTCATCCATGGTCCCACCACATTTGAAAAGGCCCACCAGAAGTTTCCCCAGGCTGGACCAGGGGCTTGTACAGGCTGTGGAGATTTTAAGCCTGGACTGTGACTCAGGCCCATCGCTGAGGCAAAGTCTAGGCTAAGCGCTGCCATGGTCCGGGCAATGCAACTCCAGACTGGGGTAGAGCGGGTCATCACATATGATGGACCGCTCTACCTGATCCCAGTGTGGGTCCAGGAAAGTTCTGGACATACAGAGGCTTCATAGGCTGCCATGTCCACCTGTCAGGGAGGAACGTGGGTCACACTCAGCAGCACAGGGGAGGTGAGGGTGGGTCTTGTGGACCCACCTCCACATATATACCCACCCTCTCCATGGCCCAGGCTGCCAACACATCTGTTAGGCATCCATGCCAAATCCTGCCTGGGGTGAAAGCCCAGGATTGATCAAAAGCATCCAAACCATCACATTGGAAAATACCCAGAGAGTCTGAACATCAGAGAGTCTACTCATGACATTTTCTTCTTAAGTTTGCAGACACAGGCAGTATGGATGTGCTCTAAGTCTTCTGAGTGGTTATCTGAACCAAATCCTTAAAGGAAAAGGTGTAGCCATCAAAAGCTAAAATTATCATTTAACAAAGACACAGAAACATTTATGTCATTTTAGTTGTAAACAATTATTACATAGGGGGATCAGAAAGAAGGAATGAAACCATAAAAGAACAAATTACAACCCTTTTTCTCTCAGGTGAGTAAAAACATGTTATGGGAGGTTGTTTCAAAAGCTGCTATTATAGCAATGAAAAAGATCATCAACACTTGATCTTTGATGGATGCCAAGAAAAAGGTTCACCACCAACTTAATGTTGTCTCCATAATGCAAACCATGTCTGAAAACACAAAACTAATATTGTCACAAAGCACTATGAACTTTCCAATATCTTTCCTTACAAAGGGAATGATCAGGGTCACTAACATTACATTTTTTTTGGCTTATAAAGTAAATGACTAGAATGAGAATGGTTGTCTGAAGGAACAAAAGTTCTCTGAAGGAAAACAGTGATGTATTTCAGCAATTGACACAAAAGGTGCCTTCTCTTTTTCACCACGAGAGGCAACCTGCAGGCCATATGGAACTTGGGTGAAATTCCATAATGAAAAACATTGTTCTTATATTGTCTCTTTCAGTTCTAACACAACTTCCAAGGAAACTAACAAAGTGAACATTAGATACATTGTGCAATAGTGCCATTAAAATAAACCTGAATTCATTACATTGCTCATTGATATTGTGATGAAAGAGGCACTTTTTGCTTCCTCTACAGAAGTGATTAAGGGACATAAACAATTGTCTAGTTGTAGTCAAATTTAGAAAGTCTTTGTGACATTTTCTTCAGTATTTTGCTTGTCACTAGCTATTTGTTTATCTATGAGGATGTTTTATCTGCAAAAGATAAACAATAGTCATATTTTAAATGCTTAAAGACATAGTTAGCATTAGAGCTGAAATGAGTATCTGCTACTATCAGTATGCAGCTGGAGATCTTGGTATTCATTGTATCCACGGTATCCAGTATCTGGTCAGATAACAAATAGTATCCAGTTAGGTATCTCCCAGCTACATGGGGTGTTTTCAGACATGACGGGGTGGCTTCGCCCCGTCCCTAAAACAACCCAGAGATTCCCCGCCGGGATCACCCAGGCATGGCAAACAGAAGTGCCGGGGATCCCGGCAGGGAATCAGGGATGTGGCGGGGCCACGCGGCGCAACGTGCGGCCGTACGGCGCCACCCCCTCCATGCTCCCTCGCCACCCACCCTCTGGGGAGACGGGTGGGTGGCGAGGCCAATGCCGCCAAAGCGTCTGGCCGTGATAGCCGACCAGACATTACTTTTTATTGATGTCCGCCTGGAATCACTTTCACCACGCTTCTGCGGATTTTCCCACCGGGAGCCCGGGAAGCATGGTTGAAATTGACCCCATGTGGGTATTCAGTGTGGCGAACATCTGGTGGCCGCCGAACAGACGTGCAGGGCACAGTGACCACAGGTGGGTATTCACTGTGGTTCACTGTGATCTCGTCACGTCTGAAAATACCCATGGTTAACCAGATTACCAAATAGCTATCATATAATTCCTCCCCCCCACCCCCTAACTCTCTCTATATGGACTAGTTTGGTTATGCTGTTTGGTAAATGACAATAATGCGATAAACAGTAATATCTCATATTCCAATCTGAGGTTAACTGGTTTGGTGGTTACTAAAGAGTTAACAAAAATCCAACAAACTATTCAGAATACCAGATATTAATGACAGGTATTTATATTTTTTGCTATTCATTTCAGCTCTAGTACAGACAAAAATTAGAGATGAAACAGGTACCTTCAAAAACAGGTATACCAATTGAAACTGTGGTACCTGATAGAGGTGTGCATCAGGGCCCCATGTCATTTTTCGTTATTGTTATTGTTGTCGTCATTATTTTAAAAAGTTGTTATTGTTATCATTATTAATGACAATGTCATTTTTGTTATTATTGTCATTGTTATTAGTATCGTTATCGATAACATTATCGGTATCAATATCCTTGCGCAAATGAAGTTCTCGTGATACAGTTAAAGATACCAAAAGATCTCATGATACTGGTAACGATACTTGATAGACTGATATTTGATAGGCTGTGCTGTGTCTGGTGTGGTGTGTGGTTGACTGGCTGTGTGTGACTAGTGTTTGTGTTTTTTGTATCTTGTGTGTCTTGTGTTGTGTGATGGCAGGCAGGAAGGCACAGATGAAGAAGAAGGTGAAGGTGAGGTCGAGGAGGTCGAGGAGACTGGACCATCCAGCCAAGTGTTGGAGGTGGGCTTCTCTTCCAAAGAAGGTGCCACTGCCAGTGCCAGGTTTGTATAATTTATTTATGTATTGTTCTATAGAACTTTGATGAGGGATGGTAGAAGTTAGAATATCATCCTCTAGAGTGAGCTGGCAGGCGTACGGATGGGTGGGTGAATGGTTTGGCAGCAGTCAAGCATGAGCGTGCAGCAGCACCCCAAGACACTGCAAAACCTGCAGACAGCACCCCACAGGTGCAGTGGAGGATGTGGCATGGGAGACAGGGAAAGAGGGAAGGAGGCAGCAGTGCCACACCCATCCAGTTCGAGTGGAAGAATAGGGTATTTGGCTGGGATGAAGAACTGAAGGGGAGGCATCGCATGATTGCATAATATTATGTAGGTACTCTGTGTTCTTGTTTCAGAGATGGTGAATCATCACCAGATGATGGCAGCCAAGAATACAAGCCGAAGAAGATCAGGGAAAAAAGGTCTGCTGTTTGGGAGCATTTCTATCTCATCAAAGGAGACTATGTTTGATACAAGGTAAGCCAGGGGGCAAGAACAACAGGGAATGGATTTGCAGAGATTGGCCACTGACCAGTCACTTGTGGAGAGTGAGAGGAGACAGGATACTGACAGAGCTTGATAGACCATTGGTCTGACCTAGTATGGCACTTCTTATGTTCCAATCTTCTTATGTTTTTTAGGTCTGTGACAAAGAGATAAAAAGAGGGGGCCAGGGGACCACATCAGGGCTGATTTCCCACATAAGAGGCCTTCACCGTGTAGCCCTGGTGACGAAGGCCCAGAAGCAGGGGGCTTCTGCTGGTGCCACTGCCAGCAGCCGATGGTGAGGGAGGCGTCATCACTGTCCTCCCCTCTCCAGGTCTCCTATTCACTCTGCTTAGTCCCCAAACCCTGAGGCAGCAGAGCAAGCAGAGAAGGCAGAGTCCCCTGCATTGGGGGACTTGCGACGCTCCCTCAGGGCACAGAGGCAGCAGATGGAGGAGGAATTCTCTGATGTCTTGAGGAAGATGGAGGACTCCATTATTGCCTGTTACCGGGCAGCAGAAGAAAAGGAGAAACAGGCACAGGCAGTTATCAAATATGTGTCAACTGAAAATGAGTCCTTGGAGTCCTTCTGAAAGGCAATGGTGGGGTGGAAGGACATACTGGAGGGGGTCCTTGAGGTGGTGAGGAGGCATGGGGCAGAGTTCTCCGACGTCCCACCTCTTGTTGCCGATGGACGGTACTCCCCATCTCCTTCTCATGTTCCAGGGGTGGATGCAGAAGAGAACTAAATTTTGTACATAGTTTGTTATGTTATTTTGTGTTAGAAAGGGCAGGATTTGCACGTGTGTTATTTTATGGTGTGCCAGAGAGAGAGGGTCTGGCAGCAGCAGCGGGCATCAGTGGGTGGCTGTGGAGGAGGTTGGCGGGTGGTCAGGTTGCTTCATGCTGGCCCTGATCATTCTTGCCATGTCACCCGCACTTCCATCCCCACATGGAATTGTGTCATAGTCCTAGAGAGGGTAGAAAGGAACTGTCATTCTGAAGGGGAGAGTTATTTTTATCCTAGGGAGGAGCTCAAGGCCATCAGGCATGCCATGGTGAGCAGTTGTCGCCGCATCCCAATGAGACACAGAGACAGTATTTGGATTTAAAACTGGCCGCACTCTTTATTTAACCAACATTCAACTCAAGGCCGGTGGGTAATTGCACAAGCAATTTGGGTCCAGTATGCTATTTACCTATTACAACTTGTTAACCTGGGTACTGATCTGGATGTGTCCACCAACAGAGCACACACACACCCCCTCGACAACGCTCTGGCTCTGACCGAAAAGGGGGACAGGCCCAACTCTGGGCACGAGTAAGGAGGTAAGTGTCAGCAAGGTTTAAGGACAGTGCATGTCCTTACTAACCCCGCTAAGGCACCCCTCCCAGGGTCATGACCCCAGTGCATGCTGTGCCCCGCATTACACTAGATATCACCTCCCCATCTCTTAATGAGATGATTCTTAATATCCTATTCGCTTCCTATTTATCCTACCATAGCATACTGGACCACTGCCACAAAGGGGGAGACGATCCCAACTCCCCCGTCACCCACCACCTATCTCCTCAACAAACTCCACAAGTGCTCGGCTAGTGCTGCCAGGTAGATCTCGTTTCCAGTGAGTGACAAATGCACCCTATCTTCCCTAAACAAATCCAATCGTCCGTGCACTTTCTCTGTGTGCCTAATGGCAGTGCCTCCCAGGCCTTGTATCCATTTAACTATTTCTATTCTTTCTACACTTTCTAACTATTTAACATTCCTTCGAGTTCTATCAACTTTCCCCAGCTTAATGGCTGTCTCCCACTTTATCCTGGGTAAAAAACTTGCCCAAACTATGTGGGTCCCCTGTAACCATAGCCTAACCATTGCCAAGTCCTCCTTAATTTTAAATATTAAATTGACCCCTTTTTGAGTTGGTAGGTCATTTTCACCTAAGTGAATCACTAATATGTATGGTGAAGGTGTGTTTCCCAGGCCCCTCAACATCAGGAGCAGCTGACCCCAGTGCATCCCACTCTTGCCCATCCATCTGATCAATGCAATGTCAGCCAGCCCTAGTTGCAAACCCCAGGGAGTCCTTGCGGCAGCTCTGCTAGCCCAATGCACCAGGCTGTGGCCCACGATCCACACCACTCATTGTGCTACCCCAGTTGGCGTCGATCCTAACGGAAAACACAATCATTTAATACCAATAAGGTCTTAAATATTTTCTATAAGGCCCAGACCACCATCTTCCCACTGCCTTGATTACTTACTCTGGCAAGTCTGCTGCAGCCGCTGTTGTGGCCACTCCAATCCTAAAGGAGTGTGACCCAAATTCTCTGGGTGGCAAACCAACCCACGCCAGTGCAGCCCGTAGAACTGCTGTAAACTGGTAACTTTTCAGGGTGGTTCCCCTCTTATGTATGAATAACACTCCCCCTACCCTCGAGTGCATGTCCAAATAACGCCGCATCTGTTCATCCGGGCATATCGCCTTTGGATCGCTTTCAAACAATACGGCCGTTTGTCCCCTTCTCTTCTGGTTGGTCTTTGAACACCAAAGCCGCAACTTCAGTCCATCCCTGGTCCATTCCAAATCCTCTATCCCTAATGCCCGGAGGGAGCTCTCCTTGCTGGATCTGGATACTACCTCACTAAATCTGAAGCCTCCAAAATACGTTATAACATAAGCAGTAGTAAACAATTGTACTTCAAAGGCATCATGGCACACCCCTGGGAGAATCTCCATTAGCTGGGCCAGGATGGGTGTAGTTATGGGTACCCTCACCATAGTGGGCGGTCCTGAAACCCTTGTCCAACTTACCAACATACGCTTCAGAAAAAATTCTTTATCCCGAGATGGAAATCCATTCCCACTATGGTACCCACGGCTAGGCCCTTCCTTCACAGTGCCATTGCATACTGTATGACCTCCAGCTTCCTTTTCAGGAAACCAGTCCCCCATCTTTTTTCTGTCCTGAATAACTGAAATTCCCAGAAGGCCCTACCATATGCGGCTTGGGTTCTGGGGGCCAAATATCTTTGTACGATGTTGTGCAACTCTACTTCCCAAGGTTCCATACCCCGGGTGGTAAGGGGTCCAGTAACTCCCTGGACTCCGGTGCCATTTCCCGGAATCAGTCCATCTGAAACTGAGAAAGGACATTGACTATCCTGTTGTCAATGCCATGAACAATATATTGTCCCTCAAACACGCCCCTACCAAGGTCCTCACCAATGACATGACTCGAGGAGAGTGGGAAGAAAGTGTATTAATGTGAACCACTGCCAAACTATCACACCAGAATACTTTTCCCACAACAGCACAGCTATCAGTATCGGAAACAGTTCTAAGAAGGTGAGATCTCTAGCAACCCCTGTCTCCTGCCACTCCCAGGGCGAGGGAGCTGCACACCAATGGGTTCGGAAATGGACCCCAAAACCTGCCCCACCAGCAGCATCTGAATGTACCTGTAGTTCCGTCTGGAGCAACCACCTTTTTCTCCAAATATTGACCCCATTGTAACCTTCTAAAAACTGCAACCATACACCCAAAGCCTGTATCATGTCCCTGGTGGCTCGAATCTGATAATGAGGAGGTAGCTCACCCCTCAACTTACTGTATAACCTAGATAAAAAGGCTCTCCCCGGTGCCACCACACGGCATGCGAAGTTGAGGCTACCCACTAAAGACTGTAAGACATTTACAGTAACCTTACAGTGCCCATGCATGCCTTGATCTTTACCCTGATGCCTTCCAACTTCTCTTCTGGCAATCTTGATAACATTAATTCCGTATCTAACTCTATACCCAAATAGGTGAGCCTTGTAGTAGGCCCTTCCGTTTTTTCCAGGGCCAAAGGGACACAGAGTTCCCTTGCCACCTCCTGGAATAACTGCAAGGCAGCTGCACAATCCTCTTCCCGGGGGCGGTCTATTATCAAAAAATCGTCCAGGTATTTTGTTGAGTCACCAGCCCGCAGTCTTTTCTTAAAAACCCACTGTACGAGGGAGCTGAAACGTTTGAACGCAGAGCAGGATATGGAGCACCCCATCAGCATGGCGCAATCGTAATAGTACCTGCCCTCGAACTGGAAACCCCCAAAATGGAAGCTACTGGGGTGCACTGGTAACAGGCAGAATGCTGATTTAACATCACACTTTGCCAACAGCACACCCTTCCCCATAGTCCTTACCTTTTCTACAGCTGTGTCAAATGATACATACTTAATTGTGGATAGCTCCTTCGGTATTGCATCATTGATCAAGCTACCCCAGGGGGTGGGACAAGTGGTGCATCATCCGGAATTCTTCCTCAACCTTCTTTGGTACAATTTCCAATGGGGACAGAATCAAATCATCCATGGGGAGGTGTTTGAAGGGGCCTGTGACCCTACCCTCTGCGACCTCATTTACAATTTCCATTCTCACCAACTCCTCGTGCCCCTCGATGGATTTCAAATTCCGCACCCATTCTTGATAACTAACTGGGTGGGCCAGGATAAGGAAACCATATTTAAAACCCTGCACCACATAGTTCACTTCTGACTTATCAGGGTGCCCACTAAGTGCTCTTTCAAGATGCTCAATTTGAACTGGCGTCAGCCCCCTCTGTAGGGTGGGCGCTGGGGGGTGCTCCCTGAACCCCTTTACCATTTCCTCCTCCCTGTCCATATCGCCCTAAACCACTCCTCTGCCTAGGCCTAAAGCAGCTACTTGCTGGATGTTCCCCCCCCCCCATTTTGACATCCATGGTGAAACCTGCATGCCACCCAATTACACTGGTCCACCTTATTATTATTCCCAGCATGGGCGGGGCCCTCCTTGGCCCCATTTTCAGTTGTCACTGCAAAATGGCTCATTCGCTGGTGCAACCCCACCTTGCACCAATGGGTGCCCACTATCAGCTCATGGTGCATTTGTGATGTCTATCATGCATTCCAACCAGAAGTCTGTTGCATGGACATCCCAACCCAACCCTGGGGTATGCAGCCACACCCCTAGCGGGCCTGTTCCGTAAGCCCTGCAGATGATATCTGCATACTTGTGCAATTCTAGTCCCTGCCTTGGGTTAGCCT
Source organism: Sphenodon punctatus (assembly GCA_003113815.1). Classification (NCBI taxonomy): domain Eukaryota; kingdom Metazoa; phylum Chordata; class Lepidosauria; order Sphenodontia; family Sphenodontidae; genus Sphenodon; species Sphenodon punctatus. Next base: position 618,469 of record QEPC01002663.1, read on the forward strand.
GCGTGATCACTCCCATGTACACTGCAAACACCCAAGTCCAATTTGCCCAGTTACGGTCTGCCTTCGGGTGTTTTTCTCCTTTTCTTTCCAATGCTCTTGCTCAGTATGATCAACGATTGGATCACTGAACCATAGGGCATAAAGATCCACATACTCCCCATGCCATATTTTTATCTTCATTGCCTGATGCAAATAGGCCCCAAACAGGGCCGCCAAATCTGCAGTAGCTCCACCCAGAGGGTGCATCACCATTGGCAAACCAGACCCTGCTATCACCTGTGCTGGGTTTTTTAATTTATTTATTTATTTAAAATTTATATCCCACCCCTCCTGCCCACAGGGCAGCCCGAGACGGCGAACAACATTAATTAAAACAGTATAAAATATTAAAACAATTTAAACATACAATATGCAATATGTGGGGGGAAACCCCACCCCCACCCCACCCCTACCCCTCGCCAAAAGTCTGACGGAACAGACAGGTCTTACATATACGCCGAAACAGCAGGAGAGTGGGAGCCAGTCGAGCCTCCTCCGGGAGCGAATTCCACAGCACAGGGGTGGCCACCAAAAAAGATCTAACATCGGTGGCCACCCGCCTTGCCCAAGGAACCTCCATAAAGGCTCCCATGGTCCATCTCAAGGGTCGCACAGGCAGATGGGGAGTGAGGTGGTCCCGCAGATAAGCAGGGCCCAGGTTTAGTCCTGTAATCATAGGGGGCAGGCCAGATGTGGTTACCGCACTCTCATGCTGTTCCAGCGCCCTTGGTGGCTCCACCGCCTCATGTCCCAAGATTGGGGCACCGGACGGCATGACCCAAGTCCATGCCCCATTCACTAACATTAACTGAAGGCCACCCATATGGGCCCCCTGAGAAGGGACCCCCTGGCAGGGAACCACCCATCCCGGCCCCATCTGCCCTGGAACTCCATATTGGTGCGTACCTGTTCCCCCCCTGCATTATCTTGCTTCCCTCAATGAGGGAAAAACCACCCCCTCCAGCCGTTACCTGCTGCCCTATTTCTGCCATGCCATCATGTTCAGCCTCCCTCACACCTTGAGTGGCTGAGTCACCATGCCCACTCTCTGACTGACTTGCCCACATCCCTGCATCTGCCAGCAGGTATTCGGCTGGCTACTCCCTTGCCTCGCATTGTAGCTCCCTCTCAAGGGCCTGAATCCTCCTCCACATCTCTTGGTCAGTGGGTGCATCCAGCTGAACCAGTTCCTCCACACATCTCCTGCTTGCTGGTGGTGCTTCCCCTGTGTGGAGACATGATATCCAAGCCCCTCCTCACCCAGCCAGTCAGTTGCTTGGGCCCAGCACCGCTCCCAATGCTGGCGGGACAGCCCTCGAGGACCCTTTCCATTGGTAATAACCCAACCCCAGGACCCCATACGGGTCCCCCATCTGCGTTTCCTGCCCTGCCCCCCAAGGTGAAGGGGCCAATCCTACTTCGGGTGCCAGGGCCTCTTGTACATGACCCATTGGATGGGGGATATTCACCTCACCCCCCTCCGCTGACTGCCTCCCTGTGATTTGGGTGGGTCTCCTGCCCCCGCTTAGGATGCCCGGGTATCCCCCCTCACAGTACCATGATGGGGGTGTGTGTGTTTGTGTGTGTGTCACAACCCTGCCCCTACAGTCAACTCCAATGTTCCTGTGGAGGGGGGTGCTCTCGACTTCCCCACTATGGGCCACCTCCCTGTGACCCCTCTTGCCCCCACTGGGGACCAAGGGCTGCAAGGCCAACCATCCACTTGTTCCTCTCTTATGACTCCCTCCACAGGCTGGTATCTGCGCCCCCCCCTCATCGTGGGCCACAGTCAATCCAGTTCTGTACCCTCCCAGGAGGGAAAAGTTGTGGGTGTGCATTCGCGCCTCAGACTCCTCCAGGCATGCTAGCATCTCCGCCATGGAGGGGGGTCTCCCCCCCTCCACTGGCTACTCACCCCCGTGGGTTGGCCCTGAGGTGGGTGGTCATTCTGTTCCCGCAGCTGGGTTCTTCTTCTGAACCACTGTTGGTTTCTTATTTGCTCACCCCATCTTGCCACTGCGATCGAGTAGCTCAGGCTGGACCTGTGTAGTTCAGAAGCAAAGCCACCTTGCTGATGCTTCACTGCCTCAGCCCCTTGAACTGCCGCTTTCACTTGGCTCCCACAGACTCACCCCTCCTAAAAGGGATGGGATCAGCTCACAGTTCCCTATGCTGTGCTCTCAGTGTATGCGCTCCTGGGCTGGTTGCCCCTAGCAACCCATGAACTGGCGCATGGGGCATTCTAGAATGCCCCATGCCTGCGGCCCCCACTCTACATCTCCATTTTAAAATGGAGGCTCAACAAATTCCCTGTCACCGCAATTTCGTTGGTGAAGGGGCCTTGGGAATGAGAAGCAAATTGTTCCCTCATAAACAAGGTTCTTCATGCTGGCTCTAATCATTCATGCCACATCACCCGCACTTCCATCCCCACATGGAATTGTGTCATAGGCAGGCAAGTGGCAGCTTTGCATGAGCAGAAGCGATGGCGGCAACAGCAGGGCATGTTTCTGTGAGGGGGTGCCAGAGAGAGAGAGAGAGAGAGAGAGAGAGAGAGAGAGAGAGAGAGTCTCTCTGGCAGTGAGTGGCAACAGGTGGCATTGGAGGAGTAGGCAGTAAGGCAGCAGATGGTTGGCAGGATTGGGGAAAGCAGCAGCAACAGGACATTTTTCTGTAAGGACGGGTGTGTGTGTGTGTGTGTGTGTGTGTGTGAGAGAGAGAGAGAGAGAGAGAG
>QEPC01002663.1:636684-671665 GCA_003113815.1 Sphenodon punctatus
GTGCACCAGGATCTCCCATTCTGCCCCATTGTACCCTGGAGGTGCCCTGCTGTCGGTCACCAGTTGCACCTGATGCATGGTGGCTTTCTGCTCAAGAAGACACGCGAGCATCAGAAAGGTCGAATTCCACCAGGTGGACACATCCTGCACCAGCTGGTGCACTGGGGAGCCTTGCTCAGCCTGCTTTGCCTGGAGGAGTTCGCTGCCCTTCACGCTGCGGTTAAAGAAACCAGCCAACTTCCTCCCACACTCGATCAGGGAGCTAAGGGTGCCTTCCCCAATACTCTTCTTCCCCAAGCCCAGAGCGTCCCTGACCAAAAGGTAGGGATGGGCGAGTGCAGTTCGGAAGTTCAGAGTTCGGACCGAACTCGGTCTGTTTGGCTGACAGAACTGAACTTCCGAACCGAACTCGAATTTCAAACCGAACCGAACCGAATTTCCAAACTCCGTTCTGTTCACCCATCCCTAGTGGCAACACACACCAAAAAAACTAGTTTTGAATGGCCAAACTTGGTTCGGAAGTTCATAATTCGACCAAACTCGGTCTGTTCTGTTGACCAAATTGAACTTCCGAACCGAACTCGAATTTCAAACCAAATTGAACTGAACTGAATTTCCGAACTCAAATTTCAGACTGAACCAAACCGAATTTCCAAACTCCATTCTGTTCTCCCATCCCTACCAAAAGGTGAAGGGTCTGTGTGTCTCAAGGGATGCTGGTGAAGTCCTCCTCACAGACTGCCCTCAATATGTTGGCCGCATTATCGGTCACCATGCACCCCTTGCTGAAGGGCACACCAGGCATGATCCACTCCCTCACCATGATGGTCAGGGCTGTCTCGATGTTTTGAGACATGTGGGGATCATCCATTACTTCCGCTTGAAGCAGGGCCCACCTATACCCTGATTCTGGACCCCTCCTGCCACTCCCAAACGCTGCCTTCCAGTCCTGCCACCAGTGCACCGTCACCACCAGGTAGGCATGCTGAGCATGCCTCCTTGACCACAGGCCTGTGGTGAAGTGGATGGTGGCACCCCAAGCCTCTGCCAGCTGCTCCCTCATCCGCTCCTTTAAAACCTGGTACAAGACTGGTGGTGCGCGACGGCAATTTAAACTGCGGGGCCAAGAAGCCAATCAGGTTCCTGAACCCTATGTCCCCAACCACTGAGAAGGGCTGCCCATCCAGGGCAATCATTTCCCCCAACATGCGCGTGGCTTTCACATGAAAATCACACCGCCCTCCACGTGCTACAGCTGCCAATGGACTTGGCAGCTGCCCCACCCCAGCTCCTCCATGGTGGACTGACACTGCTGCTGCTCCCCCCTAGCAGCAATACCGCTCCTGATGCTAGAGACAGCTGTTCAAGCAGGACGCTCGCTCCCTGATGGAGGCGGACGACTTGCTGCTGCAGTCGGGAACCCGCTGGCGTCCACTGCCCCTGCCTGCCCACTTAGCAGCACAGTACTGTGGAATCCCCTCAGGTGCCCCGCCATGGCAGCTGTGCCAAGGTTGGTGAACACCTGCCTATGCTTCACCACCTTCTGGCACAAAGTGCACTTCACCTCCCTGGGGATCATCCGCCCACACCAACTTAAAATGTGCTCAGACGGATAATAATTTGCCCCCTCCTGCCTTCAGGTCTGTACTGGGTGATGCACCACTTCCAGTGCTTCTGGGAGGGGCAGAACATGGTGGTGACACAGCTCTTGGAGGGTCAGCAATCGTCTCAGCTCTAGACATCTCCTCCGTGGGACTAGTGTCTGCCTCGCTGTCCCTGATCACAGTGATGTCCCACGAAGGGGAGTACTGGGACCCTGAGTCTGATCAACTGCCCACCATGCTGCTGCCACTCTCTCTGTACACCCTATAGCTGCTGCTGCTGCTGTTATTCCTGCTCCTCTCCCTGCTGCCATTGCCCGGTAATCAGGCCCTGCTTCTAGGAGCCGGGAAGGGTTGTGGGATCCACCAGCCCTGGTCTGCAGGGGATCAAATCAGTAATGGGGGATGATGGTGGCCCATGGTGAAGCACCTGCACCTACTCCTGTAGCCACAACAGAGACAGCTGCAGCCTCCTGTTGCCATTCTGCTGGCATGGCCCCTACCAGGAATATTATATCTACAAAGGCCTAGTCCTACAAACACACTATAAAATATTAAAACTGAATCGCTACACACTATATCTATCTGTATAACTGAGCTAACTCCTACAACTATCTATCTACCTATAGTACTCTCTCTCTCTCTCTCTCTCTATCTATACAGGGATGGGTGGGGGACACAGACAGTTCACAACAAACAACACAGGGAGGGGTAGAAAACTGAAATGATACCAAAATCAATCTAATCCTACTCTAAATAAATCACAAAACAGGGGAAGGGAATTAGGGATGTAATATATAGTGGGAGGAGGAAAGAATGCAATGGAGGGTAGGGAGAAACAACACGGGGAGGGGTAAAAAAATTAATATAAGACCTAAATCTATCTAATCTAATCTAAATTAATAAAACTATGGAGGTAAATGTGTGGGAATGGGTGAAATAGGAGGAGGATGGCAATGGATTANCATTAGCAGCTATTAGCCAGGCAGGATCAGGGAACATGACGGGAGCTGGGGGACAACAACAGGAAATAAATCCCCCATTATGACCTGTTGGGTGCTTCTCCCAAGCCACCGTGATTGGCCACTGTTGGAGAAACGATACTGGGCTCGATTGACCATTGGACTGGCCCAGTATGGCACTTATTTTCTTATGTTCTTAATCTCTGCCCTCCTACTGCTGCTTTGACCCTCCTGGCTGCCCTGCTGCTGCTGCTGCTACCACTGTCTGATTCTCTCTCGACTGCCCGCACCCTCTCCACCAGAGCATGTTTCCTCAGGGTGAAGTCTGCAGTGCAAGCTGCCACACTCGCCTTAATCCTGGGGTCCAGCTTGGGGGAGCTGGACATATACCTCAATATGGATAAGATGATCAAACCTCCTGATCATCGCCTCCTTCAACTTTTGTACCAGGGCCACCACCTCTAGTACAAGCTGCTGCTCCTCAGCCCCCCTCCCCCTATGCCTTGGTCCCTCAGGAATTCTTCCATCCTCCTGATGAGACTTTGGGAATAGGGTTTAGGTGCCTGATTGGCTTCCTGGACTCCCAGTTTAAGCTTCCCTCATACACCACCCTGAATCAGGTTGCCACTGATGCCTGGCAGCCTGCAACGCCCAGCCAAGCAGCAGTGGCAGCCACCGAGTCCTGGCCGGGCCTCTACTGCTGCTCTATTGACTCCTGGCAGCCTGCAATGTCCGGTCGTGATGGTGACTAGAACGGGAGAACCCAGCATAGAGCAAGCAGAACTGGAGACCTGCCAGGAAGCACCACCCTGAGTCAGCAGGTGGTAAAAACCCTGTACCAGGCTTTAAAGGAGCAGGGGAGGGAGCAGCTGGCAGGGGCTGGGGGTGCCACCGTCCACTTCACCACTGACCTGTGGTCGAGTAGGAACGTGCAGCACGTCTACCTGGCAGTGATGACGCACTGTTGGCAGGACCCAGAGGCAGAATTTGGCAGTGGCAGGAGGGGTCCCGAAGCAGGGTATAGGTGGGCCCTGCTTCAGGCGGAAGTCATGGACGCCACGGCCCCGACGCTTCCCACAACATTGAGGTACCCCTGACCGCCATGGTGAGGGAGTGGGTCATGACAGGCACACCGTTCACCAAGGGGTGCATGGTGATGCACAATGCCACCAACATATTGAGGGCAGTCCGCGAGGGTGGACTTCACCAGCATCCCTTCACCTTGTGGTCAGGGATTCTCTGGGCTTGGGGGAGAAGGGATTTGGGCAGACACCCGTAGCTCTCTGATTGAGCGTGGGAGGAAGCTGTCTGGTTTTTTTAACCGGAGCGTGATAGGCAGCGACATCCTCCAGACGAAGCAGGCCGAGCAAGGAGTGGCAGCTTCTCGATGATGTGGATGAACAGCCCTCCCTGCCTGAAACGTAGGCCCCAGAACCCTTGGAGTGTGGAAGGGGCTGGAGTGACTGTTTCTTGATATGGTAGGATGACAACTCCCTGTGAGCGGAATGACAGCCCCAGAACCCTGATGGTGGGTCCTGGGACAGGAGTGGCAGCTTCTTGACGACATGGATGGACAGGCCCCACCCACCCCCTGTATCATAGGCCCCAGAACCCTGATGGTGGGTCCTGGGGCTGGAGTGGCTGTTTCTTCATACAGTAGGATGACAGCTCCCTGTGAGCTGAATGACAGTCCCAGAACCCTGACAATGGGTCCTGGGACAGGAGTGTCAACTTCTCGATGACATGGATGGACAGACCTTCCTGCCTGGAACATAGGCCCCAGAAACCTGATGGTGGGTCCTGGGACAGGAGTGGCAGCTTCTTGATGACATGGATGGACAGGCCCCTCACCCCCCGTGCCTGTATCATAGGCCCCAGAACCCTGATGGTGGGTCCTGGGGCTGGAGTGGCTGTTTCTTGATACAGTAGGATGACAGCTCCCGGTGAGCTGAATGACAGCCCCAGAACCCTGACAATGGGTCCTGGGACAGGAGTGTCAACTTCTCAATGACATGGATGGACAGACCTTCCTGCCTGGAACACAGGCCCCAGAACCCTGATGGTGGGTCCTGGGGCTGGAGTGGTTGCTTCTTAATATGGTAGGATGACAGCTCCCTGTGAGCTGAATGACAGCCCCAGAACCCTGATGGTGGGTCCTGGGACAAGAGTGGCAGCTTCTTGATGACGTGGATGGACAGTCCCCCATACCTGTAACATAGGCCCCAGAACTCTGTCGGTGCGTTCTGGGGCAGGAGTGGCTGGCTGCCTCTGAAGTCCAAATCACTGTCTGTGTCCAACAGGAGCAGAGCCGGATCTCACTGCACCATACTGTAAGCGAATAAGGACCCTCCCTTTGGATCAGCGGAATGATGGCCCCAGAACCGTGATGGTGGGTCCTGGGATAGGAGTGGCAGCTTCTGGATGATGTGGATGGACAGCCCCTGTGCCTGTAACGTAGTCCCCAGAACCCTGATGGTGGGTCCTGGGGCTGGAGTGGCTGTTACTTGATGCAGTGGGATGACAGCTCCTTGTGAGCGGAATGACAGCCCCAGAACCCTGATGGTGGGTCTTGGGGCTGGAGTGTCTGCTTCTTGATACAGTAGGATGACAGTTCCCTGTGAGCGGAATGATGGCCCCAGAACCCTGATGGTGGGTCCTGAGACTAGAGTGGCAGCTTCTAGATGACGTAGATGGACAGCCCCCCCATGCCTATAAAGTAGGCCCCAGAACCCTAACGGTGAATCCTGGGGCTGGAGTGGCTGCCTGTTTCTTGTTACCATGGAATGACATCTCCCCATGAGAGGAATGACGGCCCTAGAACCCTGACTCCTGTGACAGGAGTGGCAGATTCTGGATGCAGTGGTACGACAACCCTCCCTGCCTGTAATGTAGACCCCAGAACCCTGATGGTGGGTTCTGAGGCTGGAGTGACTGCTTCTTGATACGGTAGGATGACAGCTTCCTGTGAGCAGAATGATGGCCCCAGAACCCTGATGGTGGGTCCTGGGACTAGAGTGGCAGCTTCTGAATGCAGTGGTACAACGAGTTCAGCCCTCCCTGCCTGTAACATAGACTCCAGAACCCTGATGGTGGGTCCTGGGGCTGGAGTGGCAGCTTCTCAATGACATGACTGGACAGCCCTCCCTGCCTGTATTGTAGGCCCCAGAACTCTGAGGGTGGGTCCTGGGGCTGGAGTGGCTGTTACGTCACTACTGCAAAGTGGTCAAGTCTTGCCCAGTGGTGAATCACATGGACACCCAGTAGCAGACACTGGATTGCCTGGTCTCAAAAGAACCCATGGCACAGCAGAGGTGGCATTGGCAGAAATGGCAGATATTGGATTGCCCAGTAGCAGAACCCATGGCACAGCAAAGGCAGCATTGGCAACAGTAGACATTGGATTGCCAGGGCACAGAATCCATGGCACAGCAGAAGTGGCATTGGCAGCAGCAGACATTGGAGTGCCCAGTCTCAGAACTCGTGGAACAGCAGAGGTGGCATTGGCAACAGCAGCAGTAATTGGATTGCCAGGGCAGAACACCCATGGACCAGCAGACAGAAGCATCAGGATTATGAGTCGAGTGGGGCACATCACCCAGGGTTGCCAGGGCAGGCAGGCACCTTGGCATGAGAGGCAGGCAGGCTGAGGCAGGCTTTGAGCTTGGCAACCTGGTGGGCAGACAGGCAGCGTAGCATGAGTAGAAGGCAGGCAGACTGAGGCAGGGTTCGAGCTTGGCAACCTGGGGGGCAGACAGGCAGCGTGGCATGAGCAGAAGGCAGGCAGACTGAGGCAGGCTTTGAGCTTGGCAACCTGGGTGGGCAAACAGGCAGGATGGCATGAGCAGAAGGCAGACAGACTGAGACAGGATTTGAGCTTGGCAACCTGGGTGAGCAGACAGGCAGCTTGGCATGAGCAGAAGGCAGGAAAACTGAGGCAGGCTTTGAGCTTGGCAACCTGGGCGGGCAGACAGGCAGTGTGGCATGAATAGAAGGCAGACAGACTGAGGAAATATTTGAACTTGGCAATCTGGGTGGGCAGACAGGCAGCGTGGCATGAGTAGAAGGGAGGCAGACTAACACAGGCTTTGAGCATGGAAACATGGGCGGGCAGACAGGCAGGGTGGCATGAGCAGAAGGCAGACAGACTGAGGCAGGCTTTGAGCTTGGCAACCTGGGTGGGAAGACAGGCAGTGTGGCATGAGCAGAAGGCAGGCAGACTGAGGCAGGGTTCAAGTTTGGCAAGCTGGGCAGGCAGACTGGCAGCGTGGCATGACAGGCAGTAGGGAAGGTAGGCTGGGAACTTGGCAGGGCACTCAGATAGGCTGGCAAAGACTGTGAAGCACATGCAAGAGAGAGCCAGTCACATAGGCGGGCCGAGAACATCTAGCCAGAGGTTGGCTGGCAGACTTACAGTTTCCCAATGTCACCCTGCGTCATGAGGTCAGTTAGATAGGCCGGCCGAGGCTGTCTAGTCAGAGAAAGAGAGAGGCAGGGTGGGTGCCGGGCATTGGGAGGGAGGGACAGCAACTCAGCACAGCAGCAGCAGCCTAGATTGAGGAGGAGTCCCATTCCAAGACTGCCCCTGGCATGGGATGTTGTGTGCCACTGCACCATCAATCTGTGTCCAGGGGCAGCTCAGGGAATCCCAGCAGCGGAAGGTTCACCTTTATAAAAAGCAACTGCTCCACCAACTTGGCCCCAGTCTCAGGGATCGGTGCTCGGTTCTATGCATGAGTCCTCCTCTAGATAGGTCTCCACTGCTGCTGAAGCACCATCGTACTTCCTCATGTAACTCTGCCTGGGCACCATCTCCTCCACTGCCCTCAGCCACACTGCTTGCCTTGCCATGCAAGATCCCATGCTCCCCTGAGTGGCCTGCATATAGGAGCCACTGCTGCTGGAAATAGGGGTGCTGCTGATGCTCAGCCTGCTGCTAGTGCAGCTACCGCTAGGGCTGGAGGAAGGAATAGACTCCCACCATCCCCAGGGGTGTCCTACTGTGGCTGCTGCTGCTGCACTCTCCAGAGTCCACTCTGCCTGCCGGACCCTCTCCACCAGGTCACCCTTCCAGTGTCCATAGAGCAGTGTCTGGTGTGCCATGCTGCCCTTGATCCTGAGGTCCAGCATGGTTGCTAACACATATTGCGCTTGCTGCAGGAGCTCGTCGAAGCGCGCCTTCGGCCGTGCCTTCAGCAGTCGCACCAGGTCATCCATCTCATCCGCCAGCTTCCTGCCCTGAGGGCCACAATCCCACCCCTGGAGAATTTCCTCCAGCCTCCTGAAGACACTCTGGACCAGAGGAGTCACCTGGCTGATGGTGGCCATGGACGAGCTGGTGGTCTCCGTCACGGCCAGGAACGGTCTTAAAACAAAGACCAGGTGCACCAGGATCTCCCATTCTGCCCCATTGTACCCTGGAGGTGCCCTGCTGTCGGTCACCAGTTGCACCTGATGCATGGTGGCTTTCTGCTCAAGAAGACACGCGAGCATCAGAAAGGTCGAATTCCACCAGGTGGACACATCCTGCACCAGCTGGTGCACTGGGGAGCCTTGCTCAGCCTGCTTTGCCTGGAGGAGTTCGCTGCCCTTCACGCTGCGGTTAAAGAAACCAGCCAACTTCCTCCCACACTCGATCAGGGAGCTAAGGGTGCCTTCCCCAATACTCTTCTTCCCCAAGCCCAGAGCGTCCCTGACCAAAAGGTAGGGATGGGCGAGTGCAGTTCGGAAGTTCAGAGTTCGGACCGAACTCGGTCTGTTTGGCTGACAGAACTGAACTTCCGAACCGAACTCGAATTTCAAACCGAACCGAACCGAATTTCCAAACTCCGTTCTGTTCACCCATCCCTAGTGGCAACACACACCAAAAAAACTAGTTTTGAATGGCCAAACTTGGTTCGGAAGTTCATAATTCGACCAAACTCGGTCTGTTCTGTTGACCAAATTGAACTTCCGAACCGAACTCGAATTTCAAACCAAATTGAACTGAACTGAATTTCCGAACTCAAATTTCAGACTGAACCAAACCGAATTTCCAAACTCCATTCTGTTCTCCCATCCCTACCAAAAGGTGAAGGGTCTGTGTGTCTCAAGGGATGCTGGTGAAGTCCTCCTCACAGACTGCCCTCAATATGTTGGCCGCATTATCGGTCACCATGCACCCCTTGCTGAAGGGCACACCAGGCATGATCCACTCCCTCACCATGATGGTCAGGGCTGTCTCGATGTTTTGAGACATGTGGGGATCATCCATTACTTCCGCTTGAAGCAGGGCCCACCTATACCCTGATTCTGGACCCCTCCTGCCACTCCCAAACGCTGCCTTCCAGTCCTGCCACCAGTGCACCGTCACCACCAGGTAGGCATGCTGAGCATGCCTCCTTGACCACAGGCCTGTGGTGAAGTGGATGGTGGCACCCCAAGCCTCTGCCAGCTGCTCCCTCATCCGCTCCTTTAAAACCTGGTACAAGACTGGTGGTGCGCGACGGCAATTTAAACTGCGGGGCCAAGAAGCCAATCAGGTTCCTGAACCCTATGTCCCCAACCACTGAGAAGGGCTGCCCATCCAGGGCAATCATTTCCCCCAACATGCGCGTGGCTTTCACATGAAAATCACACCGCCCTCCACGTGCTACAGCTGCCAATGGACTTGGCAGCTGCCCCACCCCAGCTCCTCCATGGTGGACTGACACTGCTGCTGCTCCCCCCTAGCAGCAATACCGCTCCTGATGCTAGAGACAGCTGTTCAAGCAGGACGCTCGCTCCCTGATGGAGGCGGACGACTTGCTGCTGCAGTCGGGAACCCGCTGGCGTCCACTGCCCCTGCCTGCCCACTTAGCAGCACAGTACTGTGGAATCCCCTCAGGTGCCCCGCCATGGCAGCTGTGCCAAGGTTGGTGAACACCTGCCTATGCTTCACCACCTTCTGGCACAAAGTGCACTTCACCTCCCTGGGGATCATCCGCCCACACCAACTTAAAATGTGCTCAGACGGATAATAATTTGCCCCCTCCTGCCTTCAGGTCTGTACTGGGTGATGCACCACTTCCAGTGCTTCTGGGAGGGGCAGAACATGGTGGTGACACAGCTCTTGGAGGGTCAGCAATCGTCTCAGCTCTAGACATCTCCTCCGTGGGACTAGTGTCTGCCTCGCTGTCCCTGATCACAGTGATGTCCCACGAAGGGGAGTACTGGGACCCTGAGTCTGATCAACTGCCCACCATGCTGCTGCCACTCTCTCTGTACACCCTATAGCTGCTGCTGCTGCTGTTATTCCTGCTCCTCTCCCTGCTGCCATTGCCCGGTAATCAGGCCCTGCTTCTAGGAGCCGGGAAGGGTTGTGGGATCCACCAGCCCTGGTCTGCAGGGGATCAAATCAGTAATGGGGGATGATGGTGGCCCATGGTGAAGCACCTGCACCTACTCCTGTAGCCACAACAGAGACAGCTGCAGCCTCCTGTTGCCATTCTGCTGGCATGGCCCCTACCAGGAATATTATATCTACAAAGGCCTAGTCCTACAAACACACTATAAAATATTAAAACTGAATCGCTACACACTATATCTATCTGTATAACTGAGCTAACTCCTACAACTATCTATCTACCTATAGTACTCTCTCTCTCTCTCTCTCTCTATCTATACAGGGATGGGTGGGGGACACAGACAGTTCACAACAAACAACACAGGGAGGGGTAGAAAACTGAAATGATACCAAAATCAATCTAATCCTACTCTAAATAAATCACAAAACAGGGGAAGGGAATTAGGGATGTAATATATAGTGGGAGGAGGAAAGAATGCAATGGAGGGTAGGGAGAAACAACACGGGGAGGGGTAAAAAAATTAATATAAGACCTAAATCTATCTAATCTAATCTAAATTAATAAAACTATGGAGGTAAATGTGTGGGAATGGGTGAAATAGGAGGAGGATGGCAATGGATTAGGAAGACAAATTGCTGGGAGAGGAAGACTTCTAAAAATGCCTGCTAACAGGATCACTGGCTAGCTCAGAAGGAATTGGAAGGGGGAGGGCAATGATTTTTGTTACTTGGTGCACCTGCCTTACCACAAGCCCCATTGGCTCTCTGCAGCCTAGCCCCATGCCAATCATAGACTGTGAAGCCAGTGGTCTGAGGAAAAGAGGGATGGTGATTGGGCAGGATGACTGCTATTCCAAACCTCTCCATCCCTGGCACCAGGAAGGCGTCTTCTCCTCAGCTGTCCCCCCCTCCCCCCTGGCCCTTCCAGTCATGTTTTCCCTGCCAAACGCCGCCAAACTCACTCAAACACTGCCGAACTGTTTGGCCACCTCTGCGTTCTGTTCAACCGTTCTGTTCGGCCGTCCGAACGGGCTGAGTTTGGGCTGAACACTGAACACCCGAATTGAGTTCACACATCCCTAGTGCACACACAAACCTTGGCCTTGGCTCCCTCCTCCTGTGCCACTGCTACTAGTGGAAGGCTGGGGCTCCCTGCCTTAAACAGATGCCACTCTGAACATCTCTGCTGCTGCATGTTCCCCTGATAAGACCTGCTGCCTTGAGTTGAAAAAAATCAGGTATTTTCAGCTTGAATGGTGGACTGCCACCAGTGGCAGAAGTGGATCTAATCTAATCTAATCTATCTATCTATCTAAATCTAAGAGAGACAGGGGAAGTTTAAGTGTCTATAATCTATATCTATATCTAATCTATACTGCTATCTATATATAATGTACAGGGGGGAGAAGGGCAGGGAAAGGGAGAAGGTAAAATGTAGGGTGCACAATAATAATAAATAATAATAATAATTTTATTTATTAAGTCATGACCATAGGTCGAGACTAAAGACATACAAAAGAAGGTCTTAAAAATCCATATATGTGAATTACAGCAAGAGATCACAAGACATTAAATTAATAAATAACAATCATAATGATAATAAGAAATAATCAATTTGTGGTAACTTTACCAAACAGACATGACATAACAGAACAAGCAAAATAGAGCACAAGGAAAATAAAGTAAAAATTTAAACTAAAAACTAAGAATTAAATAAACAAAATGGATCGTAGAGAAATAGTGGGGAATCGCCATCGACAGAGTCCACCCCTACCCTTCCACAGCATTATGTTTCCTTTTAATCAAGGCTAGAGACATTTTGGCAAGATTTTTAATAGAAACAGCATCTTTGGCCGAGGCCAATGTAGGGTATATGAGGAAGGAAAGGTATTGGTAATACAATGAGGGCTAGGGAGGATTTTTTGTGTGCAAGAACCACAGTTCTGTAAAATGCAACCTGACAAGCAGAGAGATCTCACAGAACAGAGACAAAAAGCTCATCCCTGCAGTATAAAGGGTTGCAGTGCCCTCCCACAGAGCCCCCCTGAGTGGTTGTGGGAGGCAGCAGGCATTGAGCAATCACAGAGTGCCATGAAACTGCTGGGGCCTGCATGTGCTGCTCATTGGCCAGCGATACATCCATCAGATACTGCTGAGCTGCTCGCCACTCCAAACACAGCCACAGTTCAAGAGTTCAAGCCTGTTTAGGGCTCCAAGATGTAGTGCTCCCTCCTCTCCCCTCCACATTTTCCATCCAAAATCCAACTGCCACAGCACCAATAAAAACAACAATAACGACATTGTCGTTTTCATTATCTTTGTCTTAATTCTTAATTTTTATTTTTGTTATTGCAATAATGAAAATGACAATTTTTGTTATTGTTATTGTAATAACGAAAATGACATGCATACCCCTTCCCTCTCAGGCAGATTGGGCACTAGTAAACAGTACGCAGTTAGTGCCCAACAACTTACCTGAATTACTGAAGTACAGTTACCAATTTTCTGTTTTACATTTTTAACCAAGAAAAGGGTTAACTACATTCAGAAAGACACTAACACAATTACATGATAAACTGGAATATTTCCATGAAATGACAATTAGTAACAATAATAACTGGCATTTCATGACACTGGGCACCCATTTCGGTAATCAGGTACTGATCAGAAACCTGGAAGACTAGCCAAAAAATTGGGTTTATCCACAGATGAAAAATTAGCTACCTATTTCAGCTCTAACAAAAATGTATGTCATCTGTTAAACCAATGAGGATGTCTCCCTCAATCTTTTCAGCATATTTTCAATCAAAAATTTAAGAAGAAATCTTAACTCTTGATAGCCGTGCACAAAACAAGCCTCTGACATTTATATAAAAGCCGATCAAAATGAGAGGTTTTAAACACAGCCACCTTTCCTATCAATAAGTACATGGCAAAAAGGGCCAGACCTTCCCTTGATTAAAGGTCTATTTAAAAATGTGACTCATTTGTTTAAAAGCTTTAGCATTCAAGCAACTGACGTACCATAGAATAAGTTACCACAGGTGTCCAAGGGCATTAAAGAAAGGGAACAAATGGCAGGGAAAGCCTGAGTGCGTAGGATTGATTGTCAATATAGTTTTATGTGCATGAAACAGGGTGATCTTTATTAGAATTGCACAAGAAACTTCAGGCTGCAGTAAAATAATCTTGATGACATGGTTTGGCTACTGTAGACCATTTGTTATCTAATTCCCAAGGTTGCTGTGGTCGACTCAGGGAAGCTTAAAATTAATTACTCCCATTTCCGATTTAAGAGGGATAAAATATCCTGGAAATAACAAAAGCACAACCAAAAAATATGAATGCAATAGACAATTATTATTTTCCTTAAGGTTAACCATGTATGGTATGATATAACTTTCATATTTCCTCTATTTTGCTGGCAGTATGTGTAATTAACATTTTCTGGATTCTCTTTGTAATGCAATATCAAAGATGGTTCATACGGTTGTATGAAACACCAAATTTGGCAGCCTCCTTCTCATCGCCTTCTCAACTCTCACCTTGATCCTTTCATTTCGATTTAACAGCATGCTCTAAAGGTCATCCAACTTGGCTGACACTTTGATCATGTTCAGTCCCTTCTCTGCTCCTTCCACTGGCTCTTTCTCCCCCTTTGCATCCAGCACAAACTCCTTTTCTTCACCTTCAAGGCTCTTCTTTGACCCTTTTCACACAGCCACGCTAACAGTGATCAAATAGGTGTTATATTTTATTATACATATTGCCAGGCTGCAGGTGTGCTCTATGGATGCCCTGAAACATGTATAATAAAATGTAACACCCATTTTATAGAGTGTCTGTGTGAAAAGGGTCATGATCTTTCTCCTCTCTATCTTTCTTCCCTCATCTCTTGCTGCATTTCGAGCCGGGAGGTTCGCTCTCGTTGACTCTTTCTTCCACCATCCTTGCCTGCCCCAGAGTCTCCTGCCACCTAAACTGTCTTGACACCTTCTTCCATGTTGACCTCTATGTCTAGAACTCTTTCCCTAAACACACATGCTCTGCTCCTGCCTGACCATCAAATCCCTTCTAAAATCGTACATCTTCCATCAGGCTTTCGCAAACTGCTCTCCCCACAGGCTGCTCGTTAATGTTCCTTTTACTGTCCTATCCTTTGGGGTCCCCTTGTCCCCTGTATCTAAGGCCCTTTTTACACAGATGCTCTAACACCCATAAAATGGGTGTTACATTTTATTATACAAGTTGCATGGCACTACTGCAGCCAATCACCATGGACCCTGTGCACACATGATGCCTCTACCCAGTTCCTCTGGGTGGAGATGGGTGTTGGCCGGTGGGTGGGGAGCATTTCCCTGGGTGGAGATGGGTGGGGGCATCTGTGTAAATGCCACTTTCTGTGGGTGTTGGTGAGTGTTTGCTCCCGGCCAACACCCATCTCCACCCACACCCACCCACGGAGCTACCAGCAGTGGCGTCGGCCGGGAGCAAACACTCACCAACACCCACAGAAAGTGGGTGCATCTCCTTTTGATGCATCTCCACTCAGGGAAATGCTCCCCACCCACCAACACCCATCTCCAGCCAGAGGAACTGGGTGGAGGCATCATGTGTGCACAGGGCCCATGGTGATTGGCTGCAGTGGTGCCCTGCAACATGTATAATAAAATGTAACACCCATTTTATGGATGTTAGAGCGTCTGTGTAAAAAGGGCCTTAGCTTCAGCGGGTTGCATACTACTCTTGTTCCTGCTGCTACGAAGCCAATGGATTCTCCTGCCCTAATTGCCATGAGGAAAGAAGAGAAAGGAGAAACATCACACTGGGTCACTAATGCCCCATTGAGAGTGCAAAATCAGGCCTAAAAGCTAGCATTGGGTACAAGGGGATATCCTGGCTGCATTGGAAATTGAGGCCATGCATGTTGGTCTAGAAGAACTCCAGTGGAGGCAGGAAACTATCCTCAGAGATAAGTGATCAAGGGAGTCACTTAGGTATTAAAAATATTTAGGAGACACCGGATGCCACACTCTGAGAGGGATAGAGCTACTGAAATTTTAGCAGAGGCAGTGCCCAAAACATTTTCTACCCCAGTCTCTGAAGAGACTGGCTGTGACCAAAGGGGTGACATACTCCACAGCAGCTAGCTGTAAACCACATTGAATCCTTGATTTAAAAAATAGCCCACTTTGTATAGTCCTGTGTTTTAAATCGATAACTTGGGAGCTGTGAGCTTTCTGGTGATTTTAGTAGAAGAAAACTGAAATCCAAAGAAACCGGTTAAGTATTCCTGAGACATGCAAATGTTCAGTTCAGGAAACCTAAATTAGGAAAACTCCAGACTTTAGTGTTAACTGTATATTTCACAGAGGTTCTGCTCTGAGACTCCACTCCAAATTATGCTAGGACTGGCTTAGCCACCAATACAATTCTTTTTGTAAGAAACCTTTACTCCCTGCCCCTCAATTTACTTCCTTGAAGTGCTCTTGTCAAATTTAAATACAAATTCCTAATATAAATATCAGCCAATCAGACATGCCTATTCCTGCATTCCAAGTATTATTTACTTGATTATAAAGCCTGGTTTGATGGGATACAATCACCATTATGTTCTCAATAATGCATGGAATGTTGCATTACTCAGGATTCCATTTGAATGATGTAAATGGTCTAATGGGTTGGTCTTCTGCCATGGTGGTAGTGGAAATGTCAAAGTAAATTTAGTAAATACAAATTCTCCTTTTATTGAACTGAAATTATGAGCTAAGCAACATACAAGTGTTATCTATAGAAATGAGTGTCTTTTTCTTCATCCACTCCTATGACAGCTGTCTGTATTCATTCATACACTCATACTCATTATATACAATGACAACTAAGGATTTTAGAAGCTCCAGTTCTCAAAGAATGGTGCTGACACAAGTCCCATTCATTTCAATGGGGCTTGGCACTGGCACAGTTCTCTGTAGGTTAGCAAATAAGTAAAGGGTAAGGGAAAGTGGTCCATAAAAGAACAAACACAAAGCTTCAACAAGTAGCTAAGCACACCAAAAATAATGAAGCCTGGTTTCCAAAGAGAAGACAGTGCTTAATAGAAGTCAATTGGATGTTATTATTTATAATATAATTATGAAATTTGGAATCCAATTGACAACACATTGGCCATTTTCACACGGACAGGGGTGGGTGGGGGATGAGTGTGCTCACGCGGTGGGTGGAGGTGGGTATATCTCCCTTTAGGCCCCTTTCACACAGACACTCTAACACTGATCAAATGGGCATTACATTTTATTATACATGTTGCAGGGCACCCAGAGAGCACCCTTGCAGCCCTGCAGCATGTATAATAAAATGTAACACACATTTAATCAGTGTTAGAGCTTTTGTGAGAAAAAGGCCTTAAACGGACACACACGCACCTCCACGCATCTCCACCCACGGGGCCTCCACTGGTTTTCTGGATGGCCTCATGGGTGGAGATGGGTGGGTGATGGGTTTAGGTGGGTGTAGATGGGTGTTTGCCAGGAGAGCACACACACAAACACCCAACACACATGGTGTTTACATGGGCATTCACTCATCGCACACCCATCCCCCCACCCACCGCTGGCCCATTTCGACGGACGCCCTTCCCACTGCATACCCAGCAGTGGGTGGGGCCATCCGTGTGAAAATGGCCATTGTCAAAAGAGATGATTACTCTGAATGTCAGTGTTGTTTCTATTCCAAATTTCATCATTTTTAGAATTCAAACTTTTGATGAAATATTTCAAAGGCTCATCTAATCTTTAATGAAAACTTGATGCATCTCAACCTCGTCTACAGATGCCATGACCATACTCAGGGTCATGATATGGTATCTGGAAACCACTGTTCTAGGCTACAATACAGCAGAATGGGCAATATAACAAAGTTACACACATAAAATTTGATAGGTTGCTCTGCTGGATTTCATTTGTATGTAAAAATCACCTTCCATGGAACATTTAGACCTCGTTCATATGAAAATGAATCAGTTAGATTACCTGTAGAATTTGAATTTATTTCATCCAGGTGTATGATCTATGGTGAATCTGTTACAAATCAGTCAAGACTTTTGGTAAGACATGAAATTGGGCCGCTGTGGCCCACTTTCATGCACTTTGCCCTGGATGTCATCTGCATGTTTGTGCAGGTCCCACCAGATGTTGGCCCGGGATTGGCAACTACATTGGTTGGCTGGAGGTGCCCTCCTCGAGGTTCGCTGGGTTTCCCGGGTGTCCACTATGAGGAGGGCATTTTCCGTGGATGTGCCGCAGCTGTAGAACTCCCTCCCGTCGGAGATCCACTTGGCTTCCGGGCTCCCCTCTTTCTGCAGACAATGTAAGACCTGGCTGTTCCACCAGGTCTTTCCCAAGGGAGATGGGGTGGCTGAGTTGGGTTAGGGTAGGGGGGGGATGGGATTTTATTTTGTTTTTTAATTGAAGTATTATTGTTTGTTTTAATGTTTTTAATATGCTGTGAGCTGCCCCGAGATGCCTGAAGCAGGAGGGGGCGGCATAATTTTTTGAATATAAATAAATAATATAAACCAGCCTGGGCTCTCACCCCTGGACTATGTCAAGGTCACAGCCCAGGCTAAGGTCTGCCTCATAAGATCAAATTGGGCCATAGCGAGATATCATGTCTGTTGTGGCCCCACAGAAATGGGCCCCACAGACATGGGCCCCGGATTGGGTCTGCCGTGGTTGGCCACCATGGCTGCCATCATTGGTTGCCATGCCTGCCCATCACGGCAGAGGTTGGGGCAATGAATGCAGCGTGGGGGTGGGGCCGGCTGGACACATGTTTGTGTGTCTCCCCGCCCTCCCCAGCAGTCTGGCCATGGGCACATTTGTTGTATAGCCTGAGACAGTCCAGACAATGTCCATCGCAGCTTCCTGGCCTGGATCTGGCTGGTGCACAAGCCATCACTTCTATTTTCAACCTTTGTTAGCAGATTTTTACTGGGTTCTGAGTGCTGAGTGAACTAAGATCGACCTTTATTCACATGATCAATTTGGCCACAGTCATCTGAGTTATTAATTCAAGATTGCCACAATGAGAAAGAGGAGAATAAAAGATTAGACTAGATGTAGGAATGCAGTTGTAACGAATTCAGTTTTATCTCAACTGGCAGGTTGCTCAATAATTAGAGAAGCTGTCTTGTTTCACTAATGGCTGTGATCATGAAAGGTAAATGTTCGTCTAACTTCCGTGTCTGGAGAGAATGGAACCATTTTGTTCATTTTGTTTTTGTTTTAAAATTTATTTTAGCAAGATTACAGGCATGCTTAAAATTAAGCTCATGGTTGCATAATTAGCTTGATCTGGGCCAGAATCCCCAGACCAGAGCGATTCAAACTAAGTGTCTTGACCCAAGAGGGGTCATGTCATCTGTGGGTCTATTCATGAGCCCAATCAATATCTGATATACTTTGCATTCCTTTGTTCTGTGTGGGATCACAGGATCATATGTAGATATCAGAATGGGGTCACGCAGACACTGACCAGTGCCCCAGAGCCTTTGCAAGAAAGAGTCTGTTAAGAAAGGAAATTATTCTCTGTTTGAAGTCACCCACAACATAGGGGTATAACAGTGTTTCAAAATAGATGGCCCGAGGGTCAAATCAGGCTCACAGACCCTGCTGCTGTGGCCCCTAACTCCTTGAACATGCATAGGGCTCAGCCCAGATGGCTCAAGTTGAAATTTGAGCTCACTCCAGGCCACTCTTGATCCCCCCCCCCTTCTAGAGTTGAAATGATTATCTGCAAGAACAGGTATACTCATTAACTTTCTGGTACCTGAATCAAACTAAACATTTCAGTTACTTTTTGGTACCCAATTGGGTTTACCATCGGGTACTTGAAGTATACTAATATACTGACAGTCAAAATAATGAAATATCAATAAAAGTATACCAAAATACTAATTTTGTCCCAGATTTCATCCTGGATTTGGGGCAGTAATTTTGGTATACCGGTTATCGGTATTTTGGCATTTCAGTATACTGGTTGTCAGTATTTGGAGTACTCTAACAGTATTTGGTTACTGATTTGGATACCCAAAATGATACCTGAAAATGCAGGTATTACCTGCGGGTACCAAACCAGGTACCCATTTCAGCTCTAGTTCATCTCTTTCAGGCTGATTGGGAAAATGAACAGGGCTAAAATAATTTCTGATTGGACAAATGGTAAACCACACCCTCTTTTCTTCCTTCTACAGAGCTGTGTCACCTGCCACTTCTGAGAGGCCTTCCATTGTCACTATCATTGCTTTCTGAGGGGGTCCCTGAGGGCCCCTTCCTTCAGGCTCATAGCACTGGCATAAGGACCCCCTTAGGAGCAGTGGCAATGGTAGGGAGGGTGTGGCTCTCTCAAGATCTCTACATGGGACTGCTCTTGGTGATTGGAAGCTGTAGCTGGTACAGAATGTGGTGGCTGAGCTCCTTTCAAGGACAAAATGTTGGGACCACATTACACCGGTGCTCCAAAGTTTGCACTGACTGCCTATAGCTTTCTGGCCACAATTCAAGGTACTGGTCTAGACCTTTCAAGCCCTAAATGGTTTGGGTCCCATATATCTGAAAGGCCACCTGTCCTACCATGTCCCATTGTGGCCCCTACGGTCAGTCGTGAGTGCGCTCTTGCAAGTTCCATCTGTTACTTTTGTCTGTGGGATGGAGGTACACAGGGAGGCATTTTCTGTTGCTGCCCCTCTTTTGTGGGATTCCCTTCCCCAGGAGATTCACTTGAGTCTGAGCCTGGGCATCTTTCGGAGGTGGTGTAAAATGTTTTTATTTGGAAAAGCATTTGGCGAGTGGGGATAGGGGTTGGTTGCAGGGGTGGGAGTTTGGGAGGAGGGTGGAAGGTTTTATGGTTTGAATTTTATTATTGATGTTTTATTAATTGTGGGCCACCCTATGGGAAGGGTGGCCTATAAATATGAAAAAAATAATAAATAAGAGGGACACAGCCAAAAATATTCCATGGGATCGGCTGCTCCGCCCCTTCTGCCCCAGTCACAACCTCCAGACTCCCCCTGTTCGCCACCTGTCCCCTGCTCTGAGCACCAAGGCCAGCCCTAACCAACCTTCCCAAGAATAAATAAGATATTTATTTGTGGCGTGTGTGTCTAAAACCCCACTCATCTCCTCTTGTTTGTTCCCCAACGTGTCCTCTCCTTTTCATTCCCTATCCATCCCTGCACCCATCCTTCTCACTGCAGTCCCTTTTTTCCCCCCACCCACTTCACTTTGCCTCTTCCTCTTTCCCTGCCAAAACCTACATATTTGCATACTTTTATTAAAATGCATGCAAATCCACCATTTAGCCCACACATTAATATCCCTTTTTTAAACCAATCTGGCCCAGAAAAAGTAATTGAGAAAAATTATAGTACAGTGTACCTTACGAGACGCTCTGTCCTTATGAGATTTCCAGATGAAATAGTGTGAGATATTTGAATATGCTCCTATTCAGGTTTGGAGATTGTTTTACAAAGCAAACTTTTGAGATTTTCCCATCTCTAGTTTTTTATTATTATTATTATTATTATTATTATTATTATTATTATATGATGAATGTGCTCTGCTGAGATAGGTGGTAGAAAACTGTGAAGCTCAAAAGCAAACAAATCTGGCAAGACAATCATACAATTAGTAAATTTCCCCCTTGGGTGTGGCCTCAGTCAATAATTTCTGTGATTTAAAAAGACAAGATGCCCATGATAGTAGTAGAGAATGAAACCTCTCAACTGAAATACAAATAAATGGCAATTAAACAATGGATCTTAAAGTGATTTGAGCCAGTGTGATGTAGTGGATAAGGTGATGGATTTAGTCCTGGGAAGCCAGCATTCAAATCCTGACCTACTCATGAACTCACTGGGTACCTTGGGCAAGTCACAACCTCTCAGCCTCAGCTCCCGATCTGTAAAATGGGAACTGTCTCTCCCTGTGTTCCCCTCACCCGTGTGAGGCTTAGATGTAAGCCCACTGGGCAGGGACCTGTCTCCAACGTTTGTGACTGTAAAGCACTGCATATGCCTAGTAGCGCTAGAGAAATGATTAGTAGTAGTAGTTTGGGGTTGATTGGCGAACATTAGACTCTCTCCCTAGTCAACCGTAAATCTTGCACTGAGTTTAAAATGCAAACAGGGCAGGTGAGTGACTATGTTTTCAAAATCTATGGCCTACTGGAAAAATACTCACGTTCTTTATCAGGGTTGGAAGAGCTCTGTATGAAGAAGATCAGAAAAAAGATCAAATTCTGACTGTCATAGAGAGGAGAGAATTAGGTAGGAAAAGATCACCAAATGCCTTCTCCTCTCCTTTTATCCCTGAAGAAGCCGAGTAGAAATGTCCACACTGACTGGTCACTGTCTTGTCATTTGACCCATGCTATAAACAATTGGCACTGGAGCAAAAATTGGCATAAAACAGATGATCACTATATGAAACCTTATACAGCAGTGCCGCAGTATTATTTGAACAATTTTTAAAAATCTTAAATATTTTTAATTAAATGAAAAACCTGGATGTTACAGGCATCCCATTGTGAACTTGTTGAATTTTTTTGAAACGCTGCAGAACTTGCTATGAAGACTGTCTGAATAAAACTAAAACATCTATTTTCTTCTTTTGTCTACCTTAAAGTTTTGTACTGCCACAATACACTATAATATCTGAGTTCCTTTTATATGACATAATCAATAGTCTTCAGTGGGCTTCAAAGAGTGTGTGAAATGTCTCAAATTTCAGGTTGAAAACTGTTCAGGTATGATTTTTTTAAAAATAAAATAAAATCTTCAGGTTGTTTTATTTGTTTCAAGTTTTGTTTTTGTTTTAATTTCAACTTTGCTCTGTAGTTGAACAAATGTGAAAATTGAAATTTTCAACACAGAAATTTCACTATTTGCATAGAATTTTTGATTCAAATTGAATTTATTCCCCTGGATTTAATTGTGAATTATATTTGTAACCCCCTCTGAAAGGGCTTCACACTGCTTCCTTTAAGTGAAGTGGACCAGGCCATAAAGCCTGCACAACCAATAACTGGACTACAGCTCTCAGAATCCCATTTTTGAGACAAAAATTGCCTCTTGGCCCCATAGGAGGGAAGTGGAGAGAGAGACATTGTGGCAGGACATTGCTACAAGGGATATGTCTTTAAGGGAAACTAAAATGGCTTCTGGCTGAGCACAAAATGGCTGCTTATGAGTGCACCTCTAGAAGGGAGTGGCTGAGGCTAGTGTGTCTGCTGAGGGAGCAGTGCGCAGAGAGCGAGCCTTGTTATGGAACTGTGAAAGACTGTTGGAGAAGCAGGAAGGCAAACAGGGGCCAGAGGGTTTGGCTACCTAGAAAACATATGAGTGCTGAGGGGTTCTGCTGGGGAATAGAAAATGTTGTCTGACCCAGGGAACCTGGGAGACAGTGGAAACTGTATAGAGAAAGATATATAGTGGAGGACAATGTAAATAAATGCACATGGAGCTAATTCCTGTTTGAGACTGTGTATTTGGGCCCTGATCCTGACAAGACTTACTGTTGACAAGGCCACCCTGTCACATCTGTTGGAAAATGTGGGCACCCCTAACATTGGCTGTCATTATGATTGCATAAAAGCAGTGTGTAATTTGAGACAGGGTGCTTTGCTGGTGAGTCAGAGAAAAGGAGATTTGTGCACTGGAATGGAGTAGCAGATCGAGAGATTAGAGTGGAGAGGAGCTTGGTGAGCTCTGTGGGGAGCAGATTGCCCAGGCCAGAAGCAGACACTGGTGAGACCAGGAGCTGATGAGACCAGGAGGTGGAGAATTCAAGATGGCTGCTGGAGGACTGCACCCACAGTTAGGCATGTCATTAGTTGGGAGTACAAGGCAACTTGTAACACTGTGGAATTATGTGATGCTGGAGTTGCAACAGTATGAGCAGAGTCATTCATGGGATGCTGGAAACCACTGTAAGGCAGCATACTCAATGGAGACAGCGTGGGAGAACAGGTACTGGTTACCCCAAGTCTGTGTTGGGGCTGGGGATATGTAAAGAGATGTTGCCCCTTCTTAAATATGGAAAGAGGGTCTTGTACTCTGGTGTTTCAGAGGAGGGGAGGGTTATTCACGTGGTGGGTTTAATGTGCCTGTAATTACATGCTTGTATTGTCATACAGTGGGGACGTTTTCGGCTGTAATGTTTTTGTTTTTCGTTACATATGCCTGAATCTTGTAGGATTGTACCTCGAATGGAAGCCACTAAGCATACCAAATTATAAAAAGGTTGGATAAAGGAATCCAATTTTATAAGCAGTTGGATTATATTATTTTTTTAAAAATTGTCATATACGTTCTTAGCTGTAATGTCTTTGCCTCCCATTTAATGTAGATGAAACTTGGCAAGTTTACACCCCTTCCCATATTTACTATCTCTGACAACTTTCAGAAGGATTGGACAAAGGGTCCTAGTGGTATAAGCAATTCACTTATAAATGTATGTCTGACTGTAACAACTTTGTAGTCCAACCAGTGTACATGAAATTTGGTAGGGATATATATCATGCTTTCACAATCATCTTTGCCAAATATCAGAAAGATGTGATAAAGGATCCCAATTGTATATACCTGCACAACATATGCAGAGAAGGCGCCTATGGCAAGGGTTCTCTTACGCGTCAGTGTGGTATAAGATCGGTTTGTGATCTCAATTGGCCAGCAGAAATGTCAACCAAATATCCTCAATCTGTGCTGTGACCATCCCAACTTCTCTCCCACACTTTTTACTGGGAAGTAAGAAGCATCTGTTTAAGTAAGAGCCAATGGAGATTCTCTGATGTTCTCTGTCACAGTGCTGTAGGATATGATTGTGATGATAAATGACCAGCCTGGATGTGTAAACTATGTCTCCTGATTTTTGGGATGCTATCTCCAAAGTCCCAGTTATGTCCCTTTTATGCCCGTCCCCTATGCCCACCTCAAAGCCACTACCAATTGGTCCTGTAAAGTTGGCAGCATGAAGTAAATTGGCCAGTGAATGTGTCTGTCAGTCTTTTGGGTTGCTCCACATCCTCCCTCCTACAGCCTTCATCCCCCTTCCATGCCAGGTGCCTGCATCTGACTGGCACTGCATGTGCGGCTATTTATCTGAATAATGTTCTTCAATGGGACAATGTTAATTGCTTATAAAATTGGGTCCCTTTATCAGATTGACCTTTAGTTTGTCAGCAATGACAGGGAAGGTATATGATCTATTCCTGCCAAATATCCTGTAAACAGGATGGACTATAAATATGTTGGGAAAGTATTTTAAACTTAATGTCTTATACTATCAGGACCCTTTATTCAATCTTTATGAAAATTGGCAGGAGCGTTAAGCTTGTAGAGCGATATAATATTCACAGGTTTCATGCACACTGGACGGAAGATAAACATGTTGTAGCCATGAATGTGTATGGAGCTTTTCTTAAAATCGCAACTGTCAATTGCTTCTTAAATCAGTTCCCTTGATCTAAACTTCTGGAAACTTGGTAAACTTAGTGTTCTCCATTTGGGGCACATCCTTCCCAAGTTTCATCAGAATTTAATGAGACATAAAAAAAGTTATAGCCATAAATACATCTTTTAGTATTTTCCCCTTATTTAAAAAACAAAATGCCGTTTTCATTTCTGTTTTCGTCATTATTATTTTTTGTTTTCATTATTGTAATAACAGAAATGACATGAATACACCTAAAAGAGCTGCGAGTTCTAAAGCAGACAGGGGCTGCTGATTAACCAAATAGGGTAAAATACCAGAGAACGTTGGATGCTAATCCAGGAGGGACAGGAGCCCTACCTGACAAAAAGTGATACAAAGTTAAAATCCTAAGAGGCTGGGATCCCTACATAGAATGGAAGGGCAGAGAGCTCAAGGGAAAGGCAGAGAGACTGACATGTGAATGCGGAATAGGGATCTGCTAGATTGTAAAGATTGGGTTGAGTGGGACTCCTCAATCTTTGGGTTGAGAGCCCAGATCATTGTATAACAGCTGTGAGGCATAGGATGGCTTAAAAGGGGAGGTATTGGAGTCCAGTGAAATACTCCTGGCATGACAGGGGCCTGCCAAGATGGTTGTATCAGAGCTGAGAGATCTGTACAATTTCCACCTAATGGGACAGGGGTCTGTCAGATTGGGTGCTGTAGGGCTGAAAACCCAATGAAAATGTAATTAAGACTACTATTACTGAATATGTGAAACGTAGTTGGAAAGGATAAATGGGGCAACAGGGGTTAGTCCCCATCTCCAGTTGAAAGAGGAGGCATGTGGCAGGACAGTGCCACAAGGAATTTGTCATTAAGGAAAGCTAAAATGGCTGCTGGCTGAGCACAAAGTGGCCGTTGATGAATGCACCTGTAGAAGGGTGTGACTGAGGCCAGCCTCGGAGAAGTCAGTGTGAGCGTGTCTGCTGAGGGACCAACAGGCAGGGAGAGAGCTCTGCTATGGAACTGTGAAAGACTGCTGAGGAAGCAGGAAGGCAAATGGGTTGCCTGGGGAGAAGCCAGAGGGTCTGGCTATCTGGAAAGCATGTGAGTGCTGAGGGGTTCTGCTGGGGAATTCAAAGTGGTGTTTGACCCAAGGAACTTGGGACACATTGGAAATTGTATAGAGAAAGATACATGTTGAAGGACAATGTAAATAAATGCATGTGGAGCTAATTCCTGTTTGAGATTGTGTACTTGGCCCCAATCCTTGCTGTTGGCAAACCACCCTCTTACAGACATTTTAGCTGGGAGATGCTGAGGTGATTGCGTGAGTCTCCAGACTGAAGGGAAAGAGAAGAACTTGCTGTGTTACTCTGGAGTTTGCAGAACTGCCAGAGGGAAACCAGAAGGCAGGAAGATTCTTCAGAGTATTACTTTGTCTGCCTGTGGAGGTGCTAGGTCAAACCCAGGCCATAACATTTGGCACTACACCCAGTGCTCCTGCTAGTAGACATCAGGAAATACACCCTGGTTAAGAGGGTGGGGGGTTACATATCGTTTGGTAGAAAAATTCTTTTATAGAGGAAAGTTTTATAGCAATCCCTCAAAAAAACAGTTTTATTTTGGATACTTTCTCTCCAGTGTTGTTTCATTGACAAAACTTTATGATCAGAACTTCTCCAACTCTCAATGCTTTGCCCTGTACTTTGTGTGATCTCTATTGTGCCAGATGAATACAGATGTCTTCTCCAGACATAGGGGACAATTTGATCTTTAATATAGCTGGGTTTAATCTATTGAATACTTTGAGTAGAACCTTATACTGGCATTGGGAACCAGTGGAGAGCTATCAGCACGTGTCTGATACATGGTACTTTTTTAAGGACTGAAATGTAATATGGAATCCAGGTGACTACTATTTTTTGTGTACTTCTCACTTCTAGTGGATAGAAGCAGTGGGCTGTGCTGGCAAAAATCCATTACATAATGTTCGGTTACAAGATCAAACCAAACTGGTAAACTCTACCATAGGTTAGCAAACATAGGAAATACTTGAAACATTAAAAGGCTATGCTTAGTATGCATATTTTCTTTCTTGTTTCATCATATTCAGGTTCTCATATTTTTATCATATCCATCTATCTTATTCTTGTCTAGAAACAATCTTACTCCTGGAGTCTCTTGATCTTGTATAAACTCTCCTATTTTGTTCAGATTTCCTTGTAACTTATTTAGTGAGCATATCATGTAAAAATGTTGTACTTTTAGGTGTCTGGTTGTGGTTTCCTAATTCTTAGGAAAGTAATTCTAATTTTGAATCTTTCATGCGATTTTAGCAGTTTGTTGCTTAACTGGAAAACACTTAAGATCAGAACCTGGAATTTGAGGACATGTCTTTAGCCACGCCGATGATGCTCATAGGTTCTCTTCAAAATACTAATTTATTTATTTGTTTTGTTTAATCAAATTTATATTCTGCCCTTCCCATTATGACTT
This sequence comes from Sphenodon punctatus, assembly GCA_003113815.1. Classification (NCBI taxonomy): domain Eukaryota; kingdom Metazoa; phylum Chordata; class Lepidosauria; order Sphenodontia; family Sphenodontidae; genus Sphenodon; species Sphenodon punctatus. Next base: position 663,542 of record QEPC01002663.1, read on the forward strand.
TAGGGTGGCTTACAATCAATGAAAATATCTAAAAAAAAATCCCCTTAACCTCCCATATTCCTTCCCTAACCTAACCACCCATCCAGTCCTACCCAACTGTATTCCTGCCAACCAAATGTCTGACAAAAAAACCTCTTACATTGTTTCTGGAAGATGAGCAGAGTTCATCTTGGAGGTCTAAGATGAACCTCCAAGGGAAGGGAGTTCCATAATCTTGAGGCAGCAACTGAGAATGCCGCTCTGTGTGCTCTTGCTGTAGAAAATTCATGGGCAGAAGGTACTGGCAAGAGCGCACTCTGGCTGATCTCAGAAGCCATGACAGGACATGAAGGAAGAGGCGCTCTTTCAGATAATCCTAAAACAGTAGGGGTGTGCACCAGGCCCCCATTTCATTTTCATTTTCATAATCATTTTCATTATTTAAAATGTTGTTTTTGTTAACATCGTGATTTTTGTTATCATTGTTATTGGTATCAGTATCGTTTCAAACAAAGATTTTATTATTGGTGTTGGTATTGTTATCGGTATAGATTCTGATAAAATTATATATAATAATCCCCTCTTTTTGATGCTGTTGTAAGACATGGCTGTTCCGCCTGGCCTTTGATGGGGAGGGTGGGGGAATGGGTTGGGTTGGGGGTTGGTTTGGGATATTTAAATTTCTCCTTGTTTTTGTGTGTTAAGTGTTTTTATTGATGAATTGTGAGCTTCCCAGAGCTGCCTGACGCAGGATGGGAGGGGTAAGAACATTTTTAAAATAAATAAATTTATCCTTCCTCTACAAGGTGGTGACTAAAACTCACAAAGAATGCGGCATCCCCTTAGTGGTGGATTTTCATCCTGCATCTCCAAAGTATCACCTGGCAATTAAAGAAAGCTACCCCCTAGTAGCCAGCTAATCATGTCTTGAAAAAGCCATCAACTTTCCTCCCGTTGTGGCTTTTCGCCAGCCTCCTAATCTATGTAAATTACTTGTGATATATAAATTAAAATAACTGGTCAACAACCCTGGATTACATCGCTGTGAATCCAAATGTTGCGTTATGTGCACCCATCTCAAAGAATTCAAACTACCACTTTCAAAAGCAGCACTACAAGCAGGACCTATAACAACAAGCAAAACATGACCTGCACATGGAGCAATATAATTTGTGATTCAATGTATACATAATGGATTTCACATGCAATATGTGGGGGAAACCACCACAGACCTCCGTACCCGGTTCAGAAATCACAAGTCAGCCATCATCACTAAAAAAGTGGAACAGCCTGTTGCTAGACATTTTAATTCAGAAGATCACACACTTGCTGACCTAGAAATATTCTCTATAGAAAAACCTTCCAACCCAAAACTACTGGACACCAGGGAAAAGTTCTAGATCTACAGACTTGACACCCTCATGGCCAGCGGCCTCAACTTAGCCGGGGGAAAAGATAACACTTGAACCCCTATCTTTTCTTGTATGTGCTACTACATTCCTTGGCTCACCTTAGAACTCTCTCCACCCTCAGAGTTCTAAGAACTGTCAGCTGTGTTCACAATACACTTTATTTCAAAAATCAACTGAGCTGCTGATGAGGGCAGAAGCTGAAATATTCAGCTAATCAATAAATCTCTGTTTACAGTAATTTTCTCTTTATCATTCCTAGTATATATACTACCTAGCTATATATAACGTACAGGGTGGAGAAGGGCAGGGAAAGGGAAAAGGTAAAATGTAGGATATGAGGAAGGAAAGGTACTGGTAATACAATGAGGGCTAGGGAGCAATTTTTTGTGTACAAGCAGCACAGTTCTGTAAATGCAACCTGACAAGCAGAGCTCTCACAGAACGGAGAGAAAAAGCCTGGTGTTCCCATTATAAAGGGTTGCTGTGCCCTCTGCCAGAGCCCTCCTGATTGGTTGTGGGAGGCAACAGGCATTGAGCAATCATGGAGTGCCATGAGTCTCTAGCGCCTGCTTGTGCTGCTCATTGACCAGTGATACATCCATCAGATACTGCGGAGCTGCTTGCCTCTCCCAACACATTCACAGTACAAGAGTTCAGTCCTGTTTAGGGCTCCCAGACATCTGCTCCCTCCTCCCTGCTCCACATTTTCCCTTCAAAACCCAACTGCCACAGCACAAATAATAATGGCATTGTCGTTTTCGTTATCGTTGTTGTTATTATCAATTGTAGTTTTCGTTATTGCAATAACGACAATGAAAATGACAATTTTGCTGTTATTGTAATAATGAAAACGACATGCACACCCCTATACACAGTAATTAATTATATCAGGAAGCAGTTTTTCCACCTTTATTCACCAGATACGCATTTTCTATATTCACAAACAAATTAATGAAACGTTGAAGTCTTTGGATGGAGCTTGCTATAAAGCAGCTTTGATATATGCTAAAAAAAAAATATGCTCAGATTTTCTCTTCTACATACAAATTTTCTCCTCTCAGAGGAGAAGCATTGCAGGAAGAAAGCTACATTTCCAAGATTGTTGCCTAGTAGTATGTCCCATTAGTCTTGGTGGAATTTGGCTTAACTGACATAAATGAGTTGCCAGCTTATGACATCTGGAGCAAAACCTGAAGTCATCTCCTTTCCATCATGTCTCATGCACTGGATAGTGACGGGTGGTTTTTGGAGCTTGCTATGCTGAACTATGTGCTGTGGATTGTGAAAGGAATCCAGATGTTTTTGCTCTTTTTGGAGTATCCATATACAAAGATGGTGGCTATTCAGTCACAGTGGCACATGTGAAGTTAACTGGCGGCAGCAGTGGTGGAAAACTACTTTTTCATCAACATTTTCACAGTCAAAATTAATAAAATGAACTCTGCAGTTTCTGAGACAGACCAGAGATTATTTGGACTGGGAGAAAGAACTATGATCTCTTTCTTTAAGTAGAAGACTTGAGGTACAATGATAGAGCTCTCCTCTTTTACAGAGACCTGGTTGTTGAGAGGCATTGTTGCTTGTACCATTCAGAACAACTCACAGTCCAATCATATGGCCAGGATCAGAGATGCAGAAATATGGCCAGTGCTCATCAGCTGCACTAAGTAGAGCTCTGCTACAAGTAACATCTCAGCCCCTACAGGACGAAGAGAGAAAAGTAAAAAGTTACAGGTGTGAAAAAATGCTCATTGTGAAGGGGGAATTAAAGATTTTCTAATTCTCATTCTTATTAAAGAAAAGCAGCATTCTTGCCAGAGACTCCTAACTCAGTCTCTGGGTGTTTTCAGATGTTATGAGATCACAGTCAACCACAGTGACTCACACTCAACCCCGCATCGGGGCCAAAGGGCCCTGAACGTCTGTTCAGCGGCCGCCAGATGTTCACCAGTCAGTACCCAGCAGGGGACAAAATCAACCACCCTTTCGGAGGTCCGGTCTGGACCATGGATGATTTCAGACATGACGGGGTGCCTATTGGCCCCGTCACAGAATCACCTTTTGATTCCCCGCCGGAATCAAAAAGTCACGTCCAACAGCCATGCTGACTGATTCTGGTGGGGAATCGGGGTGGGGGAGGCAGGGCTGTGTGGTGCATCGTGCGGCCCCCAGCCGCCCAACCTTCTGGAGACGGGTGGGTGCAGCGGCCATTTTGGCCGCTGCGCCCGATTCCAATTCAGGGTCTGGGCCACAGCTCAGAATCAGTGGCAGTAACAGACGTTACCATCTGCTGTTTCCAGGCCGTGGTTCAATTAACAATTTTCCAAAATGGTGCCTGGATCATCCTCGAAAGCTTGATTATTTTGCTCACCACCTGTGGTTCACCATGGTGATCATCTGGCGGCGTGGAAACAAATGTTATGGGACCATCCACCACCATGGGGGTAGGGCTGATGCGGCAGCAGCTGTTACCGCACCGCGATTCCGTTCTGCCATTTCGGAATTGCCCATGCCACACCGCGACTTTTCTGCGGATATTCCGCTAATTCCGCCGGAATTCTGCAAATCGCGGAATTGTGGAAAAATTGCGGAAAAATTGCAGAAATTGCGGAAAACCGCTATTCTGCTATTTTGTGGCGCTGGCGGAATTGCGGAAATAGCGAAAATGTCATGTTTCCACAATTCAACTAAGTAGCGGAATTAAATAAGTGGAACCGCGGAATGAAACTAGCGGAATGAAAGCCTCTGCCATGCCGTTCCACTAATTGCGGAAACACTGTTTCCGCCGGAAATAGCTACCACTGCGATATTCTGCTACAGCCCTACATGGGGGATTCACTGTGGTTGAGTGTGGTATGTAACGTCTGAAAAAACCCCATCTCCGAAAGCGTGGCCAAAGCAATTCCCACTGGGAAACAACAAAATGTAACATCTGAATGGCAACCACCAGCCAGAATCAAGCAAAATGATTCCCAGCCGGGGAAAAAGCACACCGCATCACTGCCAGGCAACGAGCAACGACACAAGCTGGGGAGGGAGATTTAAAGGGCACACAGCAGCAGGGGGATGTGGCGGGATGGAGTGAGGCAGAAGGGAGTGGAGAGCTGAGGGCGAGAAAGCAAGGGAGGAGGAGCAGCTTGAGGTACAGGCGGAGGAGGTGGTGGTTGTGCTGCACATGGAGGTGATGAAGGGACAAGAGGAGAAGCAACAGCAGCATCCGGGACAGACCACCCTGGAGATGACAACCAACCCCGGGGACAAAGCACCCCGGAAACAGGTACAGAGACCGAAGGGGGGGTGCGAGGGCACAGGGGCACCAAGGGAGGCAGGCGGTCTGGCAGGGGGAAGGGCCATGGGGATGAGGCAACCCAGCAACCAACACCCCCCCCCCCCTTATGACCCACAGACACGGAAATGGGCCTGGGCACCTGAGCCCCCAGAGGAGACGGGCGGTGGCCAGGAGGAGAAGGAGGACCAGGAGGTCCCATGCAGGAGACAGCCATACCACGAGGGGGGCAATGGGGGCACAGGGAAACCCAGGAATTTATTAGGACCTGGAGGACCCTGGAGCATCAGCTGGAGCTCGCAGTCAACCAGAGGAATGAGCATGTCTACCAGGAGATCATGCGGGACATGGAGGCTGTGAGGCACCACAGGACCGTGGCCCAGTGCATATCGAAGGTCAAGGAGCTCAAGAGGGGGTACAAAGCCATCTAGGACAGCAGCCGGCAGTATGATCCCAGAGCCTGGACTGCCCCCTACTATGATGCCCTGGACCGCATCCTGTACATGAAGGGCTCCATTGTCACCCCAGGCCTTTTGGGGAGCGCCGTCGTCCAGGACAGGGAATGGGTCGAGGTACCCCCTCCCCTCGCTGCCCCCCTAGAAGGCTCAAGCTTCAAGGGCCCCACCCCCCAAAAGGAACACCCCAGGACCTCAGGGACCAGCAGGCCCCCCTTGCACACCAGCCCTGAGAGCCCCCAGCCCTTATCCAGACCAGTAGAATCCAAGGCCGGCACACTGGTTACCCACAGCCAGTGGACACAGGGACCCCAGTAATACTGGGGTCCCACCTCGGAGGGCTCTGAAACTGACATCGAGGGTAAGCAAGTGGGTGGGAGGGGACACAGTCTGGAGGGGATGGCCTGAGGGAGGAAAGGGGGCACACCTGTCTCTTATACACATCTAGATGTGTATAAGAGAATATCCCAACAGGGCATGACATGCCCCTGCACCTATGACAGGCAGGTGAGGAGGACAGCAGAGAGTAGCCCCAGGAGCAGCCAGTGGTCCCAGGTGAGGCACACCAGCAAGTGGAGGGTGGGAGACAGCACCAGGGGAGGCCGGGTGGGGGACCTGGGGCACGCAGTGCAGGAGAGGGGGGGGCTAGGTGCAGGGGAATGATGAGGGAGGGCACTGGCCCCCAACCCAAGGAGGGCATGGCCCCCCAGACATGCCATGGGATAGGGAGCGGGTGACTGGGGCACCTAACCAACTTCTAATGTGTACCCCAACAGGGCGACCCAAGGGGCCCCAGCAAGCCGGCCCCATGCCCCCAGTGCAACGGATGCGGGAGCACTGGGGACAGGTATGGTGCCAAAGGGAGGAGCAGGCAGAGGACATAGTTCGCTTAACCACCGAACAGGGTGAATGGATCGAACCGGATGGAGGCGGCCATCAAAAGGGCTGTGCAACAAGCAGAGGCAAGGGACCGGAGGATCCAGGCGGAGGTGCAAATGGAATGGAGGCAGGAGTGCCGGGAGCACAGCAGTCAGGTGGAGGCATTGTTCACCGAGGCCGTGGGGGGTGGGTTAGGGTTATGGTTTTTGCCCCCATCCTGTTTTACTGTTTTAACTTCTGTGGCCTTGTTTTAAATACTGTTGATTGTTTTAAACAGTTTTTATAGTTTTTTTATGTATTTATAAATTGTAGGAAGTTGCCCTGAGCTGGTGACAGGAGGGTGCGGGGTATAAATCATAGAAATAAATAAATAAATAAAATAAATAAATATTTGGGCAGCTGGAACAGGCCATAGACAGGATGGTGAGGGAGAATTCGGCCAAGATGGACCGCTCCCATGACATCGGCACATCGCTGCTACTGCACATGGGGACCATGAGTGCATACGTGATGGCAACCTGCCCGCTGGGCAACCTGCCCGCCCCAGTCCCAATGCTGGGCCTCTCGCCACCCCCACCGCCTCCACCACCTCCCCAGCTGCTGGCACGCCAACTGGGCCCGCACATACATCTCTCAGTCCCTGTAGGCCTCCGGAGGGAGCAGCTGCTCAGGGGGGCCCCTCTAGCCCCACCCTCCCTCCCACCACCACCTGTCCCTTTGGACACTGAAGCATCCCAGGACACTGTTGGAGACATGGACAGTGGAGGGGAGCTTGAGCTCCACGGTGCTCACAGGGCGGCTGAGGGGGAGACCCCGGAGATGTGGGGGATGTGAGGGAAGGGGGAGGGCTGCCTGAGGGGCACTAGGAGGTGGGGGGGGGCACCTGTATATGGTGGTCACAATAAATGTACGGGCACAACAGTAGTCTCCATGGTCCTTTTCAGGGGTCCGGGGCTGGGGGCGGGTTGGCGTCGAGGGGCGCACCCAGGGTGCTGGTGGGGGCCCCGGGGTGTTGGAGATGGGAGTGTGCACCCTCACGCCTCAACCTCCAGCTGATCCACCTGGCCAGGGCTCCACAGATGTGCTTTGCATACTGGTACTCCTGCGGGTTCTCTGCATTCACATAGAGTGGCACGGGGCGAGGAGGGTGCCGGGGCATGGGGTAATTGAGGGCAGCCCCATCGGTCTCACACACATTGTGCAGCACACAGCAGGCACTGATCACCAGGGCCAAGGTCTTCACCGTGTAGTCCAGGCAGCCCGCAAGGCTCTTCAAGTGCTGATTGAGGGCCCCAAAGGCCCTTTCAACCACAGTCCTGCTTGCACACAGGCGGGTATTGTACAGTGCCTCCATAGGATTCCTAGAGACCGGGTATGACTTCATCAGCCACCAGGTGAGTGGGTAGGCCGGGTCCCCCAGGATGCAGGGGGGAATCCGTACCCCCTCTATCTGGGTCATCCCCATGTCCACAAAGTCCCCGCAGTACATCTGGGCATAGAAGGGTGAGATGGTCATGATCCAGACATCATGGCTGCACCCTGAGTGGCCCGTGAAAATGTCTATGAACCACCCCCGGTGGTCCACGACCACCTGAAGCTGCAGGGAGTGGTACCTGTGTCTGTTGACATATTCAGATCGCCTGAGATTGTCTTCCCCAAAGCCTCTGCGTGTGTCCGTATATATCAGGTTATGTGTGCTGAAACTGCGCTCTGCATCGGCAGAAGTTGTTAGAGTTTATAGAAGCTAGTGCCACTTCTGCCAGCTTGGGCACTCTGTCCCATGCGCTTTTCCAGAAATTGTCCAAGTCCTTTTTCCCTGAAGGGTCTTGTCGGTATCTGTCCACGTAATTTGGAGCGAGGATGTTTATGTAAAGCTGAAACTGGTCCGATGGAACAGAGTTCCATTCAGGGATCTCAGCGAAGTCTTCCATCCTGGTCGATAAAAAGGTGACTTTGGTAGGATCAAGAATTCTTACAGCTTTCAAAAAGGTGTAGCCTGGTTGTCCATCAGTGGACATATACTTGTCCAACTTCTCTGCTGCTCCCACAAAGGCTGCCTTAAATTTGGTCATCATCTCAGGCCAAAACGACAGTGGAACATTGTCTTCGTCTT
>QEPC01002663.1:674093-697511 GCA_003113815.1 Sphenodon punctatus
GATGTAGGAGGGATGATGTGGAGTAACCCAAAAGACTGACAGACACATTCACTAGCCAATTACTGCATGCTTCCAGATTTACAGGACCAATTGGTAGTGGCTTCAAGGCGGGCATAGGGGGCGGTCCTCAGGCAGGCATAGAAGGGACATAACTGGGACTTTGAGGATAGCATCCCAAAAATCAGGAGACATAGTTTACACATCCAGGCTGGTCAATTATCAAAATCACATTCTGCAGCACTGTGACAGAGGACATAAGAGAATTTCTATTGGCTCTTTCCTGAACAGATGCTTCCAATTTCCCAGTAATAAGTGGGGGAGAAAATCTGGGATGATCATAGCACATAATGAGTATATTTGATTGACAGTTCTGCTGACCAATTGGCATCACAAACTGATCTTATACCACAGTGACACATAAGAGAATCCCTGGCATAGACTCATTCTGCCTGTAATGTGCTGAGCCAGGTTCAAGGTGTTGACGTTGATCTATAAGGCCCCATATGGTCTTGGACCTGGATACCTCAGGGACTGCCTCACCCTCCGTGACTCGGGACGGACTCTCCGGTCCACTGGGGGTGCCTTCTTGGAGGTCCCCCGTGTAAAGCAGGGGGCTACAATGGAGAGGGCATTCTTGATGGCTGGGCTCCGGCTGTGGAACTCCCTCCCAGAGGAAGCACGACTGGCCCCGAGTCTGCTGGCCTTCCGCCGGGCCTGCAAGACATGGCTGTTCTCCCAGGCCTTCGGAGGCGGGGAGGGGAGAGTGGGCTAAATTTTTGTATGGGGGTATTTTTAAATTGTTTTAAATAACTGTAGATTTTTATATTGTGAAAAAAAAAATATTTTATGTTGGAAGCCACCCCGAGATGCTGTAGGCATGGGGGGTGGCATATAAATGGAATGAACTAAATAAATAAATAAATAAATAAATATTCTCTTTATATGCTCTGCAGGCATATAAAATTGGAACCCTTTATCACATGTTTCTGATAGCTGGCATAGATGATCCTAAAAGTATGCGATACAGCTCTGATAAATTTAATGTGCACTGGTTGGACTACAAGACATACATTTATAAATTAATTTCTTATACCACCAGGACAGTTTATGTAATCCTTCTGAAAGTTGTCCGAGATAGGCCTTTTTTACACAGCTGCTCTAAAACCCATAAAATGGGTGTTACATTTTATTATACATGTTGCATGGCACTACTGCAGCCAATCACCATGGGCCCTGTGCACACATGATGCCTCCACCCAGTTCCTCTGGCTGGAGATGGGTGTTGGCCGGTGAGTGGGGGTCATTTCCCTGGGTGGAGATGGGTGGGGGCATCTCTGTAAACACCACTTTCAGTGGGTGTTGGTGAGTGTTTGCTCCTGGCCAACATCCATCTCCACCCACACCCACCCACGAAGCAACCGGCAGTGTTCTCCTGGCCAGGAATGAATGAAACCAGTCCAAGACCATTCCATCAATCCTAGCAGGGTCCTGCAAGCGAGTCACCAACACCTCATGGTCAACTGTGTCAAATGCAGCCGAAAGGTCTAGCAGGACCAGTAAGGTTTGACGACCCTGGTCCAATGCCAGACAGAGATCATCAACCAAGGCCAACAATGCAGTCTCTGTACCATACCAGCCGAAAACCAGACTGAAAGGGGTCAAGGAAACCGGTGGGGTCCAGATGTTCCTGGAGCTGCCGTGCCACAGCCCATTCAATAACCTTCCCTAAAAAAGGGAGGTTAGAGACTGGCCAATAACTGACGGGAGCATCAGCATCAAGAGATGGTTTCTTGAGCAGGGGCCTAACCACATCCTCTTTCAGGCAATCAGGCACCCTGCGCTCCTGTAGTTTTAACTCTACTCCTTTTCAGTTCCTGGCTCTAGCAGCTGGATCAATTCCCTACACTCAAACAATAAAAGCATAAGAAATGCATTCAAGGACGAGGATGTGTCCATGGCATAGATCTATGATTTGGATTCTCCCAGTCTTGAGCACACTCTTATGGACTACAACTTACCTGATGCCCAAAGACCTTGTACTCTGTGAGAAGAAAGGGAGTCTCCACTCCTGCTATAGGATATATATCTTCAGTCTGTATAACTTAATTAATGTTTCCTTTCACATTAGGTAATGGAATACAGGGAACAAATCTGGCCCCTTCCCTGTTCTCTTTGGACTTAAAACAGAGGAAGTATGGATCACCACAGCAGAAAGGGGTCAGTGTTCCATGTAGTTCATCGTTCGGATGTGGCCAAAACTAGGAGCTGTGAATAAAGGAGAAATCTAATAATGAAAAATGAAAATATACAGTGATGTATGGTGTATGAGAAAAGAAATCAATGAGTTCTCATGCGTTGTTCCCCGAGGATGATTGAACAGCCAATACATTGGGTTCTGATGATGTACCTGTATTCACCAACTTCTTTCTATTTTCTGTGCTGCTGTTACTCTCCTGGAGGGATTTTGTTGGATGCAATTCTTTGTAAATCAGACAAAAGACCTATATCGAGGTATTCACACTTAGCCTTATTTTTTTAAGGAAGGTGAATAAGATCACCTATATGAGTGTGTGTCCCCTTAATATGTTTTCTTTCTTCGGGATATTTTCAACCAGAATTCCCCTGCTAAGTGCCCCTGTGCACTGTGGGGGGCCTTTGTCCCCACTTCACTCAGGGGAGAAGGCACAGTGGTATGTGGGGGGGAGGAGAGTCTTTTCCACCAGTTGGGGAGCAGTCGGGCTGGCGGCAGATTGCAAACTGCATCCCTCCAGGGATGCAGTTTGCATTCGTAGTCTCAGTGCCATTGTGCTGCTTTGATTGGCCTGTTTGAGGTCACGTGATAGAGGAGCGCACTGCACAGCTCTCATTAGACTGGCAGCACGCGGACGAACCCCACCCACCTGCCCTATGACTGGTACCGTGGATCTGATCTGGTTGCCTATTTGATTGAGGGACCAGGAAGGGATTTTCCCTTGAGAAGGTTTTCGACTTCCTCACAGTGCTGCTCTCCTTGTCAAGAAATCTGGGCGGATTGGTGGATTAGTTACTTGAATTGTCACTGCTGTTGCACTTTTCAGTACCATACAGTAAATTGGTAAGGGCTTTATATCCTGGGTACAGTGGAGGATGATCAGGATCATCCAGCATGGTGGAGCCTGGGAAGCAAGTTAGGGGATGGACACCCCAGATGATCCCAGGAAGGAAGGGGAGATGTTGTGGGCATATGGGGAGGATCCCAGCAGTCCCGAAATATACATCAGCAACATCTGTCCTTCACGGAAATGGATCAATGCAATTCATGGGAAGGGGATTGGACTGGCATCTCCAATCCAAAAGTTGGGAACTCTATGGTACTGAAAGCAGGGAATGAAGAAAAAATTGGATTGGATAATTAATTGATATGGCACTCCCCTTGTTGTTCGATCACCTTAATTGGGAACAATTTAATTGGCATTTAATTGGTACGGTAATAAAAGAAGTGGGATTAATTGACTAATACTGGTTTTAACTTCACAAGGCAGAGGTTTAAAGAATTCAATTCAGGCTAATTGGACTTTGATCTCATCCACCGCTTTTTAAGGTATGATAGAGTGGATACATTTGGTTAATTGGTTTTGCTTTTCTTAATAGGTTAGTTAAGATTGGGTTCAGTAAATACAGCTGTGGCCAGCTTTTACCCAATATCCTTCGTGTCTGTGTCCTTATTACTAGTGCGAGGACAAATGGAAGAAGGTAGGACTGTGCAGAAGGCACTCAATTTTCATTTTAGTTTTTGTTTTTGTTTGATGAAAACCATCTATCTTAGGCTGCTTTTTATACGTGCATGGTGCAAAAGCGGCATCAAATCACTCGGTGTGTAAAAATCCAGTATGCGGGATTTAGGCACAACATTTTGTGCATTAAAGCTGGTTGCATGTTCTTTTAAAGCCACAAATTAAATACTTTGATGTCAAGGTATTTAATTTGTGGCTTTAAAAAAATGTGCAATTGGCTTTAACACGCAAAATATTGCATCTAAATTGTGCACGCAGGATATTTACATGTGGCGTGACTTTATGCCATGTGTGCATTGTGCACGTCTAAAAGCGGCCTTAGGGGTTTCATTGAAAACCTGATTTTGTTACTTTTATTATTTAAAAAAAAATATCTCTACATATGTGCAAATGACCACTGGACCATTCTTCATATGCGTGCCCATTCCCAACATCAGCACCATTTTGGAAAAGGGCAGCTGTTCTGTGCATACATGGTGGCCATTTTGCAAATGTGCAAACCAGTTGCTCTTTTACAAAATGGCACTAGCCATGGGTTTGGGTTCAGGCTGGGAGTTGCAGGGGCCATAGTTTTAGGAACAGGCTGGCATCATTGGTGGTGGTGGGGCCTTGAGGATTTGGGGGCAGGCTGGAGCCATGGGTTTGGGAGCAGACTGGGGCCATGGAGGTGGGGAGCAGGCTGGTGACATGAGAGGTGAGAAGTGGGATGGGGGTTTCTGGGACCATGGGTTTGGGAGCAGGCTGGATCCTGGGAGGGCAGGGGCAAGTGACGTGCAATAAAACACTGTGAAATCTCCAACCCGTGATATGACAAACATTGCGGAAACTAGCAAATATTGCAGAAAAATGGCAATAAATCATGGGTAGGCAGGAGGGTAAGTGGCAGGACTGTGACAAAAATGGAATCTCAGAAAAGTGATGGCAAATAACTGGAATCACGAAAGTGATTGTGATAGCAGGATCACTTGCTATGACTTCAGGCCTACATGCCAATTTGGATTCAAACAACCTAAAATGCCATTTGCTTTCTTTGCCAAAACATCATGATGCTGACTTGTGTTCAGTGTCTGATCCACAACTGCTTGTAGATATTTCTCTGTAGTACCAATCTGGTTATCTTCCATTTTGTGTTTATGCCTTAGTGCATGATGATTCCTCCAGGAATGGCAGGGGTATTGTGGTGTGCCTTAAAAAGCAACAACAGAAAAGGTGAAATCACCTCAGGGGCGTAGCTAGGTTGGAATGGGCCATGGGGCAGAAGAGGGAATGCTCCCCCCCCTTGTTGGAGAACTCCACTCCAGTACACACCTGCACTTGCTGCAACTATTATAGCTGCACCTCTGAACAGCTCCCTTTCTCATTGTTGCTGTGGGAGTCATTGGTGGCATTTGCTGCAATTTATTGAGAAAAACATCTATAATTTTCAAAGGTATTTTAGCATAGGATACACACTATTTTCTAGCAAACGTAATTAAAGCAGATATCCTTACAGTTAATCTGTCCAAGTGTTTGTATTTTTCATTTCAAGGCAGGTGAAATAATGAATATGGAGCAAAAGAAAGTTAATCTGTATCTGGAGCATTTTAATAAGTTGGAGTTTAAAAAATCAGCACAGATCAATTGGCTCCAGCCAACTCTTGTTTATCTTCCCTCTCTGTCTGTCTTTGATGGATGTTGTTCATACTCTTTAGTTTCCAGTAACAAACAGGTTTTTAATTTTTGTATCTTCCATCTCTCTAGTGCCAGTCCATGATGGATGATGTGACAAAAGATTCTTCACTATATTCTAAATTCTGCATACTAAGTAAATTAGTGATATGAGAAGTGGAGCTGTATTCACCTTTGACTGCATTAAAATTACTGCTTTTTTTCCCTTTACTTGGCCAATCTCTGTTAATAATATATATTCAACAAAGGGCTGAATTCCTTTAGAATAGCACAGAAGACAGTATCCTACTGGCCAAGATAGGAATTTGAAGTCTGACATGCCAAAGATGCAAAAACTAATATAAAAAGTTTTTATTATCAGAAGCTTGCTAGAGAGTCAGTTGGGCCATTAGAATACCAGGGAGCGAAACGGGTGCTCATGGAGCCATTGCAGAGAAGATGAATGAATTCTTTCCTTTGGTCTTGACTGCAGTGGATGTTGGGGAGATACCCACGCTAGATACCCACTAGTCTTTGTAGGTAATGAATTGGAAGAAATCACAAATTAATGTGAAACTGAAAGAGGTTCTAGAACAAACTGACAAACGAAATAGTAACAAATCACCAGGACCAGATGGTGTTCACCCGGAGTTATGAAGGAACTCAAACATGAAATTGCCAACCTACTATTGGTAATTTGTAACCTATCCTTAAAATCTGCCATTGTTGCCATTGCCATCTGCCATTGCCAAATCTGCCCGAGAATTGGACAGTAGGATATGTAACATCAATATTTTAAAAGGGCTCCAGAGGTGATGCTGGAAAATACAGAATAGGCCTGAAATGAGCAATCACAGCAAATGCTGTTTTGCTGGAAACAGGTCGTTCACCTCCATTTGCACAAAAGGTAACTCAGGATATTTTCAGACGTTACGAGATCACGCTCAACCACGGTGAATCCCCACATGCTGAATGTGATCCCGTAACATCTGTTGGGGGGAACGGAAGCTCCCCGCCAGATGTTGACCCCCCGTGATTCACAGGGGTGACAACCTGGAGTAACACTGAACAGACATGACGTTGACACGCTCAACCATGGTGAATTCCCTGTGGTTGAGCATGTCAATGTCACATCTGGCCGCTGACCGCAACCCAGAATCGGTGGCTGTGCTCGCCGCCAATTCCGAACTGTGGTCAATTTCCCGGGGGCAGACAGCTGCAGCAGCCATATTGGTCACACCACCCGCCCGTCTCCAGGAGGGCTGCTTGGGGAGCGTGGGGGAGCAGGGCTGTGCAGCCACATGTTGGGCCACGCAGCCCTGCCCCCCTCCCGGATTCCCCGCTGGGAGCGGCCAATATGTCTGTTGGCCATTACGTGTTGGCCCCGGCAGGGAATCAGTAGGGTGTTTTCCATGGCAGGTCAAATTGAGCCCCGTCACATCTGAAAATATCCTTACTGGCCTTTTCACTAATTTTCACTATTTTCTGGCATGTTTTGGTATTTTGCTAGTTTAGTAAATTGTTTGGTAAATCAAACACCTCAGTGAGAGGGGAGTCTTGCTGCTCTATCCCTAAAGTGAGTAGAGGGGGCTAATACTGGTTTATGTAGGACTGGCTAAGGTGTTACAGTCACAAGGTGATGTAAAACCCCAGAAATTGCTGAAAATTGCTGAAAAGACTAGAAGCTGACAAAATAACAAAGTGATGAAAATATTGGAAATGACGGGGAATTGCCGACAGAAGTTTCGCAGTGGCAGAAGCGTGGAATCGCTGAACAGTGAGAAATACTGATGAACAGTTGTAAACACTCCCGAACGGCAGATATTTCCCAACAGTAAGGGAACACTTGTTCTCACCTCAGCTCTACTACAGACTGGTGAACTTCATGTCAGTGCTGGGCAAACCGGTGGAAACAGTTGTTAAGAACAGAATTAATGGACATATTGATAAACACAACATGATTGGGAAGAGTCAACATGAATTTAGCAAAGGGAAGTCATGCCTCACTAATCTATTGGAATGTTTTGAGGGCTTTTATGTATGTCTACAGGGGCAGTTAACAGAGCTGGATTTCACAGGTTGGCCAACTTTAGTTACCGGCTTTGTGGTTTGGAAAGCAAAACTGTCAAGAAGTGTTTTTAAATTAGACTCATCCATGCACAGAGATATTATATATTTTTTTTATATATATATATATATAGAGAGAGAGAGAGAGAGAGAGATTATATATATATATATAAAATCTCTGTGCTTTGGTGATACATATATTAACTCTATGCATGGATGAGTTTAATTTAAAAATACTCCTTGACAGTTCTGCTTTCCAAACCACAAGGCCAGTCACTACAGTGGGCTCCTTCCTATCTGTATAGTCATTGTTGTACCCACATGATATTTTTCAGTGCAAGACTTCATGGACATAGTATTCCAGAACATTTTTACAAGTAGAAAACTAATAATAATAATAATATTAATAATTAATAAATGTCTCTGTCCCCCTGTAATACCAGTGAGAGAACATGAAAATTCAATGCTGTGCTGCTTAAACCATTGATAGGTGCAGTCCCTCCTCTCCTCTCTTCACTGGTTCCACCTTCCTGAACATATCCTGCACAAGCTCCTAGTCTTCACCTATAAGGCGGTTCACAACCTTGCTCCCCCCTACCTCTCTGCACTAATTTCCCTCCGTACTCCAGTCTGTGAACTCCGCTCCTCCTTTGCCCCCTCCCTCACTCTTCCACGCCTCCCCTGCTCCCTTAACTACCTTTGTCCCTTCTGCCTAGCTGGCCCCCATGCCTGGAACTCCGTCCCTGCCTACATTCTCCTCGCCCCCTCCCTTCGTACCTTCAGATCCTTCCACAAGACCCACCTCTTCCGCTCTGCCCTCCCCGACTCCTCACTCCCCTCACCTAACTCCTCTTGATACCTACCATCCAGTACAATCTGTTACCTGAGGTCTGTTTACTCATATCCTCACCACACAGACCAGCCAGCCATCATTCTCGATGTAACCAAGCCAAGCACGTGCACCTGGGACCTCGCATCTTCGTGAATGTTACACTCCTTGTCTCTCTATCGGTTCCCCTTCCTTCGTCTCCCCCTCCCCCATCTTTCAGATTGTAAGCCCTAGGGCAGGGACCGTGTCTATTCAATTACTTTGTAAAGCTCCAGGTATATTGCTGGCGCTACATAAATGCTTGATAATAATAATAATAATAATTAATAAATAATTATTAATAAATAGGTGGGTGGTACCCATGCTCTTAAACTACTACAGCTTTACTTGTCACTTACAAAGGAAGATAATTATAAAAGAAAAGTTGCATGACAGTGGAAGTAAAACAAATCATCACTTATTATATGTATGTAATATATAGTGTGTGTGTGGGTGTGTGGGTGTGTATATATATATATAATCTACTGGTTTTTTTGTTGTTGTTGTTTTATGTTGGCAGCCCGGAGTCGCCTCTGGTGAAAGGGATGGGTTACAAATACATTTAAAGAAATTAAATCATCAGTACATCAGAACTATATTTTAGCTGACATGCCAGACTTTAGAGTGCAGTCCTGACTCCATTATGGTTAATGTTTAAACTTGCACTGACTTAAAAAAAGAAATCAGAATTGTATCCCAACTATGGAAGTCATTGTATGTACCAGAAAAAGAAATGTTAGTAGGGTCAATGAGGGGTGGGGATGAGGAGGGAGACAACTGTACAAGGTAAAGATGTGGAAGTATACTGTTTGTTTAACAGATTGAACAAAGAATGGAAAAACGACATCTACATTATCGGTATCTTAGCTGTGAAAAATTAAGGGAGATAAAATCAATTTTTTTCTTTTTTATCTTTTTTTTTATGAATCTCGTATATCTGTTTTAGGAATATGTTTATGATACCTAATCAGGATCCTGGTCCCCTTTATCTTGGCACCCTTGCAGGTGAGAGAGAAGTTGCATGTGATAAATTGCCACACAGCACATTGCTAGTTGTTCCTTGTTTTTAATGGTTTAAGAGAGGAAACAAAAGTGTAGAAACCAGCAAAATATTATATGCTGCCCTTATCTGCTAAAAACAGAGCTCCTCTGGGAAGCTCAAGTCTGTGAAAAATGATCCCTTAAAGAGACAATGTCATCCCACTTAGATCTGAAACCACCTTGCTCAACTAAGAGATGTCAGATTGCTGGCACTGGAATCAGCGGGAATATGACTGCATGTAAAGCTAAAACTAACGGAAGGAAACGGTCACACTTCAAATGTTCTCAGTTTTATTTGAGTACATAGATTTGAGAAGAAGGATGAAAAAGCTTTGAAAAAAGATTTTTTAGATTTCTTCTTCACTTGGGTACTGACAGCCCACCTTAAAAAGTTTTGGCTTGCTCTTTTCTTTTACAAGCACTTTTGTTCGCTCACATTTCAAACATAGGCAACTCGGGGGTGGGGGCACATGCCCCCTCAAGGTTTGGAAGCCCTATAGGACTCCTTCCCAGTCCCCACTCCTGTTCCGCCCACCCCCACATGCAACGTGTATCCTCTATGCTGTGCTGCTGGCTATCCTGTATATCCTATTCCTAATTTTGGATTGTCTGTTCAAATGAAGCACAAATTTGTACTAAGAAAATGTAGACTAGTTATTTCTTTCCTTCTCTCAAATGTGCTTGTAACCTCAGTTCTGGTCCTGGTTAACTTCATAAAAAATATTTATTTAATTTGGTTGGTTGGTTTGATTTTTATCATTCCCTTTCCCAAAGGTTTAGGGTGGCTAAAACCATTATAAAAACAAGTGTAACCCTGTCTACTCTGACAGGGTTGGGGTTTAGAACTGGTGACCTCCGTTCCATCTGCATGAGCCTCTATCCTCTAAGCCAAAAGACCTGAGTCCCTCAGCTCTGAGAATAGCATGCTCATGAACCTGTGAGTGGTTAGTTTCCACTCACACCACTAGAGGAGGTTTCTGCACCAACCCTCTCTGGGGGCTACACAAGCATATAAAATAGAAAAGATAAAACCACATAAAATATGCATAAATCCATCTCCTACCCTGCTTGTTAAACGCCTGGCCAAATGAACAGGTATACACTGCATCCAGAAAGTGCTTAGACTTCACATTCACACCTGATGCAGCGGCACATTTAAAATGATGCAAGGCAAAGGCACGGAAGTGGGAAGAAGCCCAATGCCAGAAGTAGCACCGGTGCAAACAGGGTTCCACCGCGGCTTTGCTAGTGGATGATGACACAAAATCCAGCCCTGTCATTTGTAAATAAATTTGCGGCAGAACCCCCTTCGCACTGGTGCTACCTCCAGCATCTGGCTCCTCCCCGCTGCTGCATCTTTGCCTCGCAGGTCTTTTGCCACTACTGCCATGTCCGTTCTGATTGTGGCTTAGGGATTTGGTGAACCTCAAAGGGAAGTCCAAAGCTTTCTATCAACCACCGAAAATTCCTTTCTGCATGCTTGGGTCGTATGAACCTGGATGAATGATGGAATTTGCAAGAGACCACTCTTGGCTGAACTTAGAGGCTGCAAAGTGAAATAAAGTATCAGGAAGTCTTTTATATTATGTAGGGCCAATGCTCTTTAATCATCCAAATTCCAGGGGATTTGTATGACTATCAACCATATTTGAATTGATAGTAATTACATATACAGGAGGCATTACATGTATCCTCCTTTTAGCAGTATTTTTAATTCTGAGTGATATTTAATATTCCTTTTTTATCACTTTTACATTTACACAGAAGCATCTGAAGGCCCTAACTGAGAGCAGTCCCAATTGACCATGCTCCCCGAGTGTCCCACATAGGATGTTAATAGACTTCCATATCGGACATCATCCCACCCTGGGCAGGGGAGGGCTTCCACTGGCTGAGGAGGAGGACCAGAGAGTGATGTGAGGCTGCCTGGCCATGCCCCCAGGCTGCTGCCATTGTTTAACTTCCCTTCCATGATGGACAGCGATGGCTACCTATTACAGACAACCATGTCTGGGAGCCATGGCAACCCCCAGGCCAGGAAGAGCCAGTGCCGTAAACAACCGTTCCCACCAAGTTTACCTCCTCTGCCCCAGCTGGAAAGCAGCTGGGCATGGATTGTGAGCCTGATTTGATCTGGGCCCACATTTCCAGCCCGACCATCACCCAGGGCAGGGTTTGTACCTGGCCCACATCAAATATATACAGGGATTGAGCAGGCCCAAGCAGGCCAGCAACATGTATGTTAGCACCCATAGTTCTTTTCCAGATGGGAAACTTTAAAAAGAAAGCTAACAATTGCTTCTGTAGCTCAGGTTGTAGTACTCCGAAAAGAGGATTGAAGCACAAAGGCTAGGTTTGTGAGGGGATATTATATGTTTCTGGTTTTCCTTCTTTTTTTTTTCTTTTTTTAAAATTTGAACCCAGTTTTAAAGGTAGGGAATAAATTCATTTAAATTTGCATACCTTTTACACATCAGCATATGCAAATGTATTTATTTATATTAATTTATACAGAGATTTCTAACCTGCTCCCTCCTGCTTCTGGCAATTTATGCAAAACTGCCCCTCATGCTGCCTTTTGTTAAGGGTTCTATTGTCTCAGATTTTGAGTCTCACTGTCCCACATTTCAGTGTTGAGAGAGGAGAGATATATCATTATGGTACCAGGCAAACACTCTACAGTGTTAACTAAAGACTCGGTTAGCCCACTGCAGTCTGTGCAGCCCCCACTCAGCACTCTCTGACATGTTTTGTGTATCCAGCCTAATAAACGGGCAGCCCCTGGCATGTATTGCAGGCAGCCCCCACTGGCAGCGCCAATGAGAACAGGTAGGGGCAGGAAGCGGTCGCTCCTCTGGTCTAGGATTTCCACCTGCATACTGTATTTATTGTACTGGCAGACCTACACATGTGGAGGCACTGCCGCGGCACAACCTAATTGACAGGACACAAATGTGGGTGCACATTAATCCCCATTTGTATGCATGGTGAACTCCACATTCTCTAAGAACACACAGTGAGTGGGCTCTGCGAGTCCAGTGGATGATGTTGGCCCTGTGTCTGGTGGGTGTGAATACCTAGTAAGCAGGCAGGTGATCACCCACCTGGCATGGGCTAATGTGGGCTAATATCTGGTTTAACACCCATTGTAAAAGACAAAGACTGCACTGTTTCAACAAGAGTAAGAAAAATTAATTATTAAATTAATTATTAATTAATTTACATTTATATCCTGCCCTTTCCAGAAGGCTCATAATTGCTGTCACAATTTTCTAGGTGTAGACTGAGGTGCAGATATGCTTGCCCAAGGTATCCAAGAGTTGAATCCATATCTCCTGATTTTCAACCCTGAGCAGTAACTACAAACCTATTGCTGTGCTTCTCCTTCCCTTGAGTAGAGGGAAAAATGTTTAAATGATACAGCAAACTCAAATACCATGCTATGGGCAATGATGACTTTAGTTTTAGTGGCAGTCAGTTTAAGTCTTAGAAATGGTGTGCATGTCGTTTTCGTTATTACAATAACGATAACGAAAATTGTCATTTTCGTTTTCGCGATTGCAATAACAAAAATGACAACTGAGAATAATGACAACAATAACGAAAATGACAACTGAGAAGACCAAGGAATGATATGGAGAAACAAAAATGACAATGTCATTATCGTTGCCATTGTTATTAATTCTGTGGCAGTTGGATTTTGGAGAGAAAATGTGGAGCGGGGAAGAAGGGAGCAGACATCTTGGAGTCTTAACAGGGTTGAACTATTGAACGGTGCCTGTGTTGGGTAAGGCAAGCAGCTCAGCAGTATCTGATGGATGTATTGCTGGCCAATGAGCAGCGCAAGCATGCCCCAGCAGCCTCATGGCACTCTTTGATTGCTCAATGCCTGCTGCCTCCCACAACCAATCAGGGGGGCTCTGAGGGTGGGCACTACAACCCTTTATAATGGGAGGGCCAGGCTGGTTTTTCTCTCCGTTCTGTGAGAGCTCTGCTTGTCAGGTTGCATTTACAGAACTGTGGTGCTTGCACATTAAAAAAATCCTCCCTAGCCCTCATTGCATTATTTATTTATTTATTTATTTATTAGGTATTACCCCATGCATTTTACCTTCTCCCTTTCCCTACCTTTCTCACCCCTGTACATTATTTATATAGATAGATAGATAGATAGATAGTATCGATTAACACTATCTATCTAACTAACACTCAGCTCTACCTCTCTTTTTCCATCGACCCAGGCCATGCAGTCTCTTTATATTCCCAGTGCCTATCAGCTGTGGAGGCTTGGATGAAGTTGAGCCATCTGCAGCAGAATCCTGACAAGATGGAGGTGATTTTGGTGGTGAGGGCCTGGGGGGCCTGGGAGTGGTTGAATCTCCTCTTGTGGGGGCGGGGTTCACCATCCCATGGTCTCTCAGGTACGGAGTCTGGATGTGCTCCTCCATTCACAGCTCAGCCTGGAATCTCAGGTTATGGCCGTGGCGGGGAGTGTAGTAGTAGTAGTAAACATTTTATTTGGCGGATACAAGGTCATAGCCATATTTAAGAACAACAAAGCAAACTACAATACAAAACGCAAAGGTCAATGACCCATATTTAAATAAAATCCGAGCCATTACAAGACTCGGTGTTAACATACACTAAATGGATGAGATAAAATTCAGAAAAAGTTTATACCTAACAAAGCGGCCTTCCAGGAGGTATGTTGGCAATGCGTTAAAGCGTGCCACCATAAAAAGCCATTTTCCCCTTGGCAAACAGTCAGATAGAAGATATTGGGCCATTTTATCATTTGCTGGGACCAAGCTAGGGTAATAACTCATGTGAGGCGACAACCTCACTCTTCCCCATTCTTATTGCAAATCTATATCCCACCACCTGGCCTCAACCTCGACCGAGGCTAACCTTGTGTCCTTGATAAAAGATAGGCCTTAGGTAGACCCAAGG
This sequence comes from Sphenodon punctatus, assembly GCA_003113815.1. Taxonomy (NCBI): domain Eukaryota; kingdom Metazoa; phylum Chordata; class Lepidosauria; order Sphenodontia; family Sphenodontidae; genus Sphenodon; species Sphenodon punctatus. Next base: position 688,440 of record QEPC01002663.1, read on the forward strand.
TAGTCAAATTGAACTCTACCCCCTGATGCCAATTACTCCGATAAGAATCAGGGTTAAGAAAAGGGAACAGGCCTCCTGGGTTCGGTCCACCAATTTCCAGCCACAATTTATGTGCCCTACTCCAAGCCCTGAAGGACCATCTCCTCTGTCCCAGCTCCAGCTCCCCTGGTGCTCTAAGCAGGGTTCTCAAAAACCTTGATTGAATATTATCAATATTAGGAATATTAAATGGAACCCAGAGTTCAGCCCCAAAGAGAAATTGTGCAGATGACTTGGTATTAAAGGATTCGAGTGCCTTACAAAAAGCAGTCTTCCCCTTTTGGAAAAAGAATTTTTTTATGGCAACAGAGGAGCTCCTAGCTTTGGCACATGCACCCTCCACATGGGGCTTCTACCTCCCTGTATAGTGGAATAGAATTCCCAGATACCTAAATTCCTTAACCTAGTTAATCGGAATCCCTCCGATGGACCAGGTATGCTAGTTTTCTCTACGAGCTTTGGAACACACCATAACTTTTGATTTAGAATGGTTAATGACAAGGTCATTGTGCCTACGGTAGTTAGCCATGGCCTCTATCTGCCTCTTCAGTCATGGCGGGTAGCGCGTTTCAGCAGTTACATCTTGTCCGGAGGCTTTGGACGTATCTCTCAGAGTCTGACCTCACCACTATCATCCATGCCTTCATCACCTCAAGGATGTATTACTGCAACATGCTCTACGTGGGGTTGCCTGAGAAGCTGGTCCGGAGGCTGCAGTTGGTGAAGAATGCCGCGGCCCGTCTCCTTACTGGGAAGGGCCGCAGGGAGCACATGACAACTGTGATCTGGGCTCTGCACTAGCTGCCTATAAAGCACCAAGCTAGGTTCAAGGTGCTGGTTTTGACCTTTAAAGCTCTTCACAGTCTGGGCCCTGCCTATCTGTGGGATCGCCTCACTCCCCATGTGCCTGTGTGACCCCTGAGATCGTCCGTTGGGGCCTTTTTGGAGTTTCCCCGGGTGAGACGGGTGGCCACTGATGTGAGATGTTTTTTGGTGGCTGCCTCTGTGCTGTGGAGCTCACTCCCAGAGGAGGCTCGGTTGGCCCTCACCCTCCTGTCGTTTCGATGTTTGTGTAAGACCTGGCTGTTCTGCCAGGCCTTTGGTGAGGGGGGAGGGGTTAGGGTGGGGCAGGAGGGGTTTGGGAGGGAGGGTGTGTTTTTATGACTTGTTTTTAAATGTGTAGATTTATTTTTAAATGTTTTATTGTTGAATTTTATTTTTTTTTATTTTTTGTGTGTATGTTGTTTGCTGTCTCAAGCTACCTTTGGGCAGGAGGGGCAGGATATAAGTATTGAATAATAATTTAAAAATGATTAGATATAGATATAGAAATATTATAGACATATAGGTTAGAGTAGACTAGTTATATAGAGAATTGATTAGTAGGGATGGAACTCTGGGGAAAAAATTGGTTTTGGTCAATTTCGGTTTTGGCTTTCATGAATTTTGGTTATTTTTCAGTTTCGGTAGTATCGGATCTTTTGCATTGATTTTTGTACCGGATTTTTAATATTGCAGATTTTCAAATGGGGGACAAACCGCAATGTTAAAAATCCGGTACAAAAATCAGTGCAAAAGATCCACTAGTACTGAAATTTAATCCAATAGTACTGAAAAATAAACAAAATTTCAGATTAATACGAAATGGCCATTTTGGGGTACTTTTGGTTTTATCCAAACCCGAAATTCCCATCCCTATTGATTAGATAATAGTTTTCCTTTTCCTTTCCCATGTCTCCCTTAGATTTAGATAAATATTAATTGTGCATGGATTGGAAATCAATAATTATACCGATACCAAAAATAAAACCTTTGTTTGAAATGGTACTGTTATCATTATTGATATTATCATTACTAAAGATCACGAAAATGACATTTTTAAATAACAAAAATGAAAATGACATGTGGGCCTGGTGCACACCCCTAGAAGAAAGTAAAACAACATGGAGAATGAAGTTCACTATCCTCTCAAGATGAGAGGATCCAAACAGGTCAAGATCAAAGAGTCTTGACAACTCAGTATGTGATTTGTTGTTGCCATTTGTTAGGTTTCTGTTGTGGGGATAAATGAAGAACTAAAAGCTCCATGACCAGCTTTGCCTCTCTGACCCAGTTTGCTTTTACACATGACAAAAATGGGTCTTTAGAAGTGCTTGGGTTAATACCAGGTGTTATAAATGCTGGGGTTTTGTAATGTGTGAATGCACTATTCCCCTTTCAAGCAGCGAGGTATTGATCTGGTGTATTATTATTATTATTTATTATTATTAACAAACATTTATATAGTGCCAGCAGTGCAGCTGGCACTTTACAAAGTAATAAAATAGACACGGTCCCTGCCCCTAGGGCTTACAATCTGAGAGACAGGAGCTGGGGGAGAGACATAGGAAGGGGAACAGAGGGAGAGACAAGGGGTCTAACATTCATGAAGATGCGAGGTCTCAAGTGCACGTACTTGGCTTGGTTACGATGAGAATGACAGCAGGCAGGTCCATGTTGCAAGGATAAGGGTAAACCGATCGTAGGTATAGGAATAGTGGCTCAGCAGGATAAAGAGTCAGACAGAGCAGAGCGAAAGAGGTGAGTTTTAAGGAGAGATTTGAAGGTATGAAGGGAGGGGGCAAGGCGGATGTGGACAGGGAGGGAGTTCCAGGCATGGGGGGCAGCAAGTGAGAAGGGACGAAGGCGCTTAGGGGAGCAGGGAAGGCGTGGAAGGGTGAGAGAAGGGACAGAGGAGGAGCGAAGTGCACGGGCTGGAGTATGGAGGGCGATAAGTGCAGAGAGGTAGGGGGGAGCAAGGTTGTGAAGAGCTTTATAGGTGAAGACTAGGAGCTTGTGCAGGATTCGTTCAGGAAGGGGAAGCCAGTGAAGCGAAGAGAGGAGGGGCTGCACATGGTCGAAGCGACTGGCGAGGTAGATGACCCTGGCAGCAGAGTTTTGGACAGAGATGAGGGGAGAAAGGTGAGACCGGGGAAGGCCAGTGAGAAGGAGGTTACAGTAATCGAGGCGAGAGATGACCAGAGCATGAACAAGAGTTTTGGCAGACGAGACAGAGAGAAAAGGGCGAATCTTAGCAATGTTATGGAGGGAGAAGCGACAGGATTTAGCAACAGAGTCAATGTAGGGTTTAAAAGAAAGGGCTGAGTCAAAGATGAAGCCTAGGCTACGGGCTTGGGGGACAGGCAGGATGGTGACTCCATCAATAGTTATTGACAGTGAGGAAGGAGAGGAAGGATGAGGGGGGAAGATAAGGAGTTCAGTTTTAGCCATGTTGAGTTTGAGTTGACGTTGAGACATCCAGGTAGAGATGTCAGAGAGACAGTTGATGAGACGAGCTTGAACAGAGGGAGAGAGAGAGGGAGTAGAGAGATAGAGTTGAGTGTCATCAGCATAGAGGTGGTATTGGAAGCCATGGGAGGCAATGAGTTTGCCTAAGGATGAGGTATAGATCGAGAAGAGGAGAGGGCCAAGAACAGAGCCTTGAGGAACACCAACTGAGAGGGGGAAGGAGGAGGAGGTGGAGTTGGAGAGAGACACATTAAAGGAGCGGTCAGAGAGGTAGGAGGAGAACCAGTTATGGACAGAGCCACAAAAGCCAAGGGAGTGAAGGGAATCCAGCAAGAGTGAGTGGTCAACAGTATCGAAGGCAGCAGAGAGATCAAGGAGGACAAGAATGGAATAGAGACGTTTAGATTTAGCCACCAGAAGATCATTGGTGATCTTAGCGAGAGCAGTTTCAGTAGAATGAAGGGGGCGGAAGCCAGATTGGAGGGGGTCAAGGGAGGAGTTGGAGGATAGGAAGTCAAGGCAGCGGGAGTAGACAACACGTTCAAGCAGCTTGGAAGCAAAAGGAAGGAGTGAGACAGGACGATAGCTAGAAGGGTCAGAGGGGTCAAGAGTGGACTTTTTGAGAATAGGAGAGACTGTGGCATGTTTGAAGGCAGAAGGGAAAGAGCCAGTAGAGAGGGAGAGGTTGATGATGTGCAGGAAGGAAGGGGCGACAGTGGGAGTAATGGAGGTGAGGAGGCGGGAAGGAATGGGATCAAGGGGGCAAGTGGAAGGGTTGGAGGAGGAGAGCAGAGAGGAGATTTCCTTAAGGGAGGCAGGGGAGAAGGAGGACATGAGAGAAGGAGGGGGAGGAGGGAGAGGGGTGGGAGTGGGAAGAGAGGAGTGGGAAGCGATGTCGAGGCGGATCTTGTCTATCTTGGAGGTGAAGAAGGAGGCAAGATCCTGAGCAGAAAGGGAAGAAGGAGGGGGAGGACAGGGAGGCTTGAGGAGGGAGTCAAAGGTAGAGAACAGGCGGCGAGGGTCCCGAGAACAGGACTCAATGCGGGAGGCATAGTAGTGTTGTCTAGCAAGGGAGATAGCAGAAGTAAGGGTGGAGAGACAGAATTTGAAGTGAAGGAAGTCAGCGTGAGAATGGGATTTGCGCCAGAGTCGTTCAGCAGCACGAGTGCAAGAACGGAGGTGGCGGATACTAGGGGTGAGCCAAGGACGGGGGTTGTGGGAGAAGGCAGGGCGGGAAGAGAGAGGGGCATGGGAGTCAAGTGTGGAGGAGAGAGAGGCGTTGAGAGCAGAGACAGCGGAGTCAGGGGAGGAGGAAGAGAAGACTGTAGGAAGAAGGGGAGAGAGAGAGGAGGCAAAGTCCAGGGGATCAATAGCTTGAAGGTCACGGAAGGGGCGTAGAGAAGGGGAAGAGGAGGGGGGACAGTGGGAAATGTTGAAAGAGGCAAGGAAGTGGTCTGATATAGGATGAGGATCGAAGGAGAGATCAGCGACAGAGCAGTTTCTAGAGAGGACAAGATCAAGAGAATGGCCATTAGTATGGGTGGGGGAGTTGGTCCAAAGGTGGAGGTTGAAGGAGGAGGCTAGGGAGAGGAAGCGAGAGACTGAGGGCTGAGATGGGTCATCAACATGAATGTTGAAGTCACCAAGGATGAGAGTGGGGATATCAACAGAGAGGAAGAAAGTGAGCCAGGACTCAAAGTCAGAAAGAAAGGAAGAGAGAGGACCAGGGGGACGGTAGATGACAGCAACACGTAGATGGAGGGGGGAGTAGAGGCGCACGGAGTGAGCCTCAAAGGTATGGAAGGAGAGAGAGGGGGGAGGAGAAATTGGTTGGAACTGACAGGATTTAGCAAGAAGGAGGCCCACCCCACCACCCCGTCCTTCAGGGCGGGGTTGGTGAGAGAAGGAGAGACCCCCACAGGAGAGGGTAGCAGGCGTGACAGAGTCCGAGGGAGTGATCCAAGTTTCAGTAAGGGCAAGGAGCTGGAGGGAGCGAGAGAGGAAAAGATCATGGATATAGGGAGCTTTACTGATAGATGAGCGACAGTTCCAGAGGGAGCAGAAAAATGGTAGTTGATGAGGGGGGAGGCAAGGAATAGGGATAAGATTGGGAGAAGGGGAGCGTCGTGGTAGGCTAGAGACAGGAGGAATAGGGATAAGATTGGGAGAAGGGGAGCATCGAGGAAGGCTAGAGACAGGAGGTGTGGAAGGGAAGCAAGGAGAGAAGGTAACCAAGGGAGAAAAGGATGTATGGGGGAGATTAGAGAGTGGTGATTGGTTGGGGGAGGAAGAAGCTGGGAGGAGAAAAGTAGAGGGAGAAAAAGATGGACAGGAAAAGGAGAAGGGGAGGAGGGAAAGAAAAGGCGAGAAAATAAGGCAGGCATGTTAGTGAGTAAGATAGGAGGGGAAAATACAAGTAGAAAAGAAATGGAGAAAAGTAGCTGTAGGGATGTACGAATGCGGTTCGGAAGTTTGGAGTTCAGACCAAACTCGAATAGTTCGGTCGACCAAACCGAACTTCCAAACCGAACTTGAATTCAACCAAATTGTTCTGTCGAATTCAAACCAGTTCGGAAGGCCAAACCTCCCAGTTTTGAATGTACGAACTCAGTTTGGAAGTTCGGAATTCAATTGAACTCGAATAGTTCGGTTGACCGAACTGGACTTTCAAACCGAACTCGATTTTCTAACCGAACCGAACTGAATTTCCAAACTCGGTTCTGTTCGCACATCCCTAATCTGATGGGCCTTACAAGGCTGAGAGATCTTGCTGCATAAAAGGGGGCTAGTGCGTTCGCACATTACCAAAACTCCAGCATTTATAACACTCAATATTAACTCAAGCGCTTACAAGAACCTGTTTTTGTCATGTGTAAAAGTGGCCTCAGACTACTGAAAAGTAGAAGAAGAATCTCCAAGGTCCTGTCCTTGGCAATAATTGGCACTCTAGATCTTGTTTGAAAAATCTGTGGAATATGTAACAAGGGAGACTGTAGCTGCTTCATCCAAAAATAAAATTCAGTCAAGAAGGTTAGTTTTCTGAACACAGATGAAGGAGACATAAGAGAAGGGACTGAGATGGGGTGACTGACAACAAGCCTTTGGCAGAACTCAGAGCAGACCCTGTGCCTATGAAATCATGTGCTATTGTTAGCCTCCATAAAGTGTTTGGCTCTGAGCCTGCAGCAAAGCCAGGCTGTTTTTTTGTGCCAGACTTGTGATTAGGACAGTGTGTGATTGTCACTTTGCACATATAGAACAAAGAACTACAGATTTATTTATTTATTTATTTTTACTAAAGCTGAGTTCAGACAAGTAATTGCCATTTTCTGTACAAAAGTCAGTAGAAGGCAAAAAATAAAATAAAAATCTAACTCTACACCAGAGAAAACTCCCCCTTACCTCCAGCAAAAAGAAGAGGTTAAAAGCTGGGAGGGAAGGATAATGAGAATCTTAAAATGGTGTGTGTTTTCAGTCAACGAGCAGCTCTTCCAGCAATTGTCATTATAAAAGCCCAGCTTTTTCAGCAAGCTTCTTCCTCTGCTGCAAAATGGTCTTCACTGCAGAATCTAGGAAAATATAGATTTGTTCGGATGACAGCAGGTCTAGTCCATGTGAGAGAATGGAGCTTTGCCCTTCTTCCTAGGCGTTTTTCACATGAGATGCCCCCACCCATCTATACACAGTTTTGCTGCGTGGAGATGGGTGGAGGCGCACGTGTGAAAGCTGCAGCTGATGGGTGGGGGTGCAGCCCCACTCCCATGCTACACCCATCTCCACCTATCAAGCATGCTCGGATCAAACGGGATCCAATGCCCTATGTTCTGTGGGTGTGCATCCGTGGGAACGGCTATACACCCACCTCCACCCACCGTGGCCGTACACCCATTTATTATTATTAACAAACATTTATATAGCGCCAGCAGTGTACCTGGCACTTTACAAAGTAATAAAATAGACACGGTCCCTGCCCCTAGGGCTTACAATCTGAGAGACAGGAGCTGGGGGAGAGACATAGGAAGGGGAACAGAGGGAGAGAGAGAGGGAGTAGAGAGAGAGAGTTGAGTGTAATCAGCATAGAGGTGATATTGGAAGCCATGGGAGGCAATGAGTTTGCCTAAGAATGAGGTATAGATCGAGAAGAGGAGAGGGTCAAGAACACCCATCACCCACCCACCCACCCACTGTGGTCCATTTCAAAACGGCCCTAGAGGCAACTGATGCACTTCCATATATATATATATATATAGCCACATGCACGTGCTATGAGGATTGTGAGATCTTTATACGTAAATGCAGAAATAATGACAGCAAGTAAAGTGTCTGTACTGAAAAGTATCTTGCATTTCTTTACCTTAATAAACCATGAAATTACATTACCTTAAGGAAAACAAATAGCACGCCAGTTATTCAAGAGATATCTTTTTTAAGAGTGTCAGGACTCTTATAATATAAAGCAGGTAGCATGTTTGCTACCTTTAGGTGATATTTGCAATTTCATGCAGACTGTCAGGTGCATGATTGGTACCAGAGTGCCAAGCCAGGCACCTGATTAATCAAATTACTGGGTATTACATTGCTGAGTTACCAATTTTTTGTTTCAGCGATCGATATTTTTTTTTAATGGAAAACCAGAAAATTGGTACTGGAAACTTGATATTGGAAGCCAGCAAATTGATAACAGAAGTTAATAAATTGTTACTGAAATTGGTAAACTAAGTACCCATCAGGCACTAATTAGGTACTGATTAGTACATGATTATACCCGTTAGATTGGGTACTGTAACTTCAACAGGTATAACTGTTTTTGCAGGTACTTGTTTCAACTTTACTCTTATTTGTTTTAGAAAGATGGAATCAATCTGTCAATTTACCGACATTCCTCTTACTTGGATCTCGTTTACTACTTTGCAGCTTACTGCTTTGCTATCCATTTCAAATCCCAAGAAGTAATATCAATGGAATACCACATTTCTTGCATTCAGTTTTCCTTTGTACTTCCTTGTCACTCATTGACTGGTATGTGGTTTCCTTTATTAATCTGAAGTCCAATTGAAAATTACTCAAAGCAAACGGAACAACATAAAGCAACAATTCTGAACAAATAGAGCAATAATTCTGAGTGGAACCACTGGAGTGGAGGTCAATGAGCAGTGGAGGAAGGGAGTATGCTATTTGCACAGTGATTGACTCAGAAATGTAGAAACAGCAAACTCAGAAGTAAAACGGTATGCTTGGCAATGCGGTCAGTGGAAAACAATCAGTATGTGGTAAACGGTAAGCAGCAGAAAATCAGTACGCCGTAAACCACCCTGAGCTTCTGGGAAGAGCAGCATATAAATTCAAATAATAAACAAATTTAAATTAAATAGGAACAATATCTTGTGGTATTGCTAGAATTGATAAATTGCCTTTGTACCAGGTAATGGCTGGAAAATTGATCCTGATTCTTGATATGGTGAAATTTCTCATGAGAAGAAATTTAGCTGCTTGTTTCAGCACTAGTGGACCCTCCACATGCCAGGGTTTCCCATTTTAAAACTATATTTGTCCCCGCACAGGAAATAAGGCACACTTCAAATAAACACACAGACAACATAGTTTTGGGTGAACTGGCCGCAACTGTTTATTATATGACCAGCCAACGATAAACCTGTTAAAGAACAAAACCAATTAAAACCCAATCACCCTAACAATGAGAACGGTGGATCCCTTACCCCTTTTTAAATTTCTCATTGCCAATTA
>QEPC01002663.1:703275-723900 GCA_003113815.1 Sphenodon punctatus
TACCCAGGCTAAAACACCTGAAATACACCCCAGGCTGATATGCCTGCTGGTCCAAAATCACAGAATGGAAGGGGGGGGGTATCGCATCCCCCACCCGCCCAGGCTGATTCACCTGAGAAAAAACCACCGAGGTGAAGGGGGGGGTCCCACGCACCCCACCCGGCAATAACTCACGCTACAGCCAGGCCCGTGCAGGAAAGGGGGGGTCAGAGTCCTTCTCACCCCACGCTACCCGATCCCCTTGAGCCCCCGCCGAACAGCCCCTGCTTTCCAAATACCCCCCTTTAGCTCCCAGAACCAGGTACTCCCTGACTGCCGGCTCCGGCCGCCCCGCTCATTCAGCGCCGCTCCCAAGGCCTCCCCAGCTTTGCCCAGGCCCCCGACATGCGTCCTCCTTCTGGCACTGCTTGCGGCCGAATGCCGCGGCTCTCGCGCCTCCCGCACCACGTGGCTCCCCTGAGCCAATCAGTAGAGCGCATTTTCGCGCCTCGCTCCCTTTGCAGGCTGCAACGGCACCCGTTGGAGCCTGAAAGGGACCCTGCCTGGGAAAGCAATCCTGGGCGGCTTCCCGTCCCCGCTCCTGTGCCTGATTCCCCTGATGGGGCGTGCACAAATCTGTCCCCACTGCGCGCAGGGCGGCAGCGGGGTCCATTTAAGCCAGAGTTTCTCACAACCATGCTGTCATTCCAAGTTCATCCATTGACTGCATGTATTGGGGTGTTCCTGGGTGTTCCCTCTTGAGCCCCTCCCTATCCACCTTTAACACCTTTTACCTTCTGATTTACTAGTTATAAAATTCATCCAGATTAGAATTTGCCTTTTGATGATCTTTTTTTAGTCTTTTCATTATGAAGTCCATTTGGTAATTCTGGGTGTTTTTTTGATGACAGTGGCCAATTTTAGCATGCCTTAGTGTACTTTACTCCACAGGCCACCGTCACACCAGAAAAAGTATGCCAGATGTTAGCACAAGATAGATTCCAACCATTGTGGCAGCCTGGGCTAGCTTCTACCATGGTCAGAATTCTACTTTTCGACAGGGAGTAAATCAGACTTTCACATTTGAAAGACCACTTTAGTCACTGCGGTCCAGGGTGGAAGGAGGATCAGGCACCATTGCAGACCTTATTGCCCACCATGGCCACCCATCTGGGAGGAAGGTGGGTCACTGGGCAAAGCATGGGGGTGGGGCTGATCAGACACGTCCACCCAGCTCCCTACCCTTTGCAGTGGCCAGGCCTTCACATTAGTTTTTAGGGCCTGACTGGATCCCAGCCTCAGTGTCGGCCCCACTCCAGACTGGGTGAGTCTGTGGCAGTACTTTGGCATTGTTATGTTGGAAAGCACCCTCTCTCATGAATATTTTGTATCCAATGCCCTTATCCCTGCATTAGACTCCTCTAAACATTGCATTCAGCAGATATCAGGAGGGCTAGACAAGCCAGCAGCATTCCATGAAGTGGAGTATGAAAATGTCTGATCTAATGTGAATCATCACTATAAAAATGCCTATCAACTAAGTAGGTCTTCTAGCTGTTAATTTATGAGGAAAAGAAACACATCTGTTTCTATACTTCTCAATAAGCCCATCAAGCTCTTTAACTTACTCAAGGGACCAGACTGGAGTATGGCTGACACTGCATAGTGAAAATGTAGTTGAAAGTAGTTATTTTTCCTGCTTTTTCCTCACACAGGTTTCCTCCAGGTTTTATGCTAAGGAAAAACCCAGACCTGTTAAGCAGTGGGTGGGAGGAGAAGTGGCCGGGTGGAGCATACAGGTGGGTCAATCGACTTGGGGAGTGTGCACTAGGGGTGCACACCAGGCCCCCAAGTCATTTTCGTTTTCGTTACTTAAAAATGTTATTTGTATTTATCATTTATCGTTTCAAACTGATTTTATTTTTGGTACCAGTATCAATATTGTTATAGATAACTAATATCTATCAAAAACTATGGAGACAAGGGAAGGGGAAAGGAAAACGATTATCTAATCAATTATCTATATAACTACTCTAATCTAATAAATATGTCGATAATATATATATATATATAATCTATACTACCTATCTATATATAATGTACAGGGGGGAGAAGGACAGGGAAAGGGAGAAGGTAAAGTAGGGTATGAGGAAGGAAAGGTATTGGTAATACAATGAGGGCTAGGGAGAATTTTTTGTGTGCAGGCAGCACAGTTCTGTAAATGCAACCTGACAAGCAGAGTTCTCACAGAACAGAGAAAAAGGCAGGCCCTCCCATTATAAAGGGTTGCAGTGCCCTCCCCCAGAGACCCCTGATTGGTTGTGGGAGGCAGCAGGTATTGAGCAATCACAGAGAGCCATGAGACAGCCTGGTTGGCTGCTCATTGGCCAGTGGTCCATCCATCAGATACTGCTCAGCTGCTCGCCCCTCCCAACACAGGCACAGTTCAAGAGACCAACCCTGTTTAGGGCTCCGAGATGTCTACTCCCTCCTCCCCTCTCCACATTTTCCCTCCAAAACCCAACTATCACAGCACTAATAATGACAATGATAACGACATTGTGGTTATGGATTATCGCAATAACGAAAACAACAATTTTCATTATCGTTATGGAAATTAAGAAAATGATATGCACACCCCTACGGTAGCCCATTGGGTCATGTTCAGGCACCAGCTGGGGCCTGAATGCGGCCAGGTTAAGTCAGGTGCCCCAGATTTCATGAGTTACCCATTTTTGCGGTTGCCCAGTTGCAGCAAATATAGCACCCACCCTTTATTAAGTGTTCTCCCCCACCAGACACAAGACCAACACTCACCAGATTCACAGCCCCAACTCATAGCATGGTCTCAGAGAATGTGGTACCTAAATACTGGATAATACTGCCTGTATCCTGACAATTAGGCTGCGGGCAGTACCTCCATGTGTACAGCTCCAACAGTATCCTAAAGTCACAGGTGGAAATCCTAGAGTGGCTGGGGGCTACCTGCTTCCTGCCCATCTCTCCACTCTTGCTCTCACTAGTGCTGCAAGTGGGGACAGCCTGCAACCACATGAAAGACGCACCATAGGATGCCTGTTTATTAGACTGGACACACAAAACATGAGTGAGGGCTAAGTTAGGGCTGCATGGACTGAACCCAGATTACAGTGGGCTAATGTCTTGTTTGTTTTTACCCTAAATTCCCAGCTCACCATCATGGCTATGGCATTGTTCTATACTCCTGGGTATTCCTTTTGTCTTTTTGTCTCTTTGATTCTGGCTCAGACTAGAGCTGAAGCAAACAGGCATGATATGTATTTATCCAAACGTGTGGCTATTTCATTTTGGATGCTCTAACATTGAAGGAGATTTGGTCATTTTTATTTGAATTATGGCTGAAACAAGTACCTAATTTAGTATGAATGGGTTATACCTGCATTTTCAGGTACTGCATTGGCTACCGAATGGAGGGTGGTTGTGTGTGTATGTATATTTAATTCCATAATTAAAAATCCTCTGATTTACAATAATAGTTAACACTCTTGCAAACTCGAGCATGCTATAAAAAGCATGGGAATTTCAGGTATCCGGGTATCAATCGAGTACCTGAAAAATCAGTATTTTTTACTGATTACTCTTACAGATTTTATGATTACCAATTGGTATATCGGGTGAGGAAAACACAAAATCAGACATGGAAGTTGGCTCTGTAAGACCAGAAGTCAATTTTCTAAGACGGTAAAAACCAATAAATAGATGATGAGAATCTGTACCAGAAGTCAACATTCCAGGACCAGAAGTTGGCATTCTAGGACATCAGGCACCCAGATTGGGTCACAATTGTGTACTGATGGGTACCAGATGTTTTTGGATCTTTTCAGGAACCAAAGGTTCTACAAGTATACCCATTTTGCAGGTACCTACTTTCAGCTCTGATGTGGATAAATATCAAATATTTCAGTCAAATATCTGAACTGAAATGACACACAAAGGGTAAAAATCAATTTAAAAAATACCAAAAAGAATATCCAATTGATGTAGCAACAAATAATGGTTTGTATCCACTTTTTGTCAGCTTAGAATCAGGTCCAACAATCACTGAATACAATATTATATGTCTGTAATTGCAATTTAAACTCCTGCCTTAACTTGTGAGCCATGTAAGCAGTAAAGATGGTGTACATTCTCCTTTACTGTGCTTGATCCTGACTTAGGCTCCATGCCCCCCCTACTTTGCATTGTCTTTCAGTGACAATCTTCTTCCTCTGCAGATTGCGGGCAACACTGAAGCTGGGGGATGGAGGTGATAAGCTTCTTCTTATCCAGCTTCTTCTTAAATTCTCCAATGATGGAGAATCCACAGCTTCCTCAGATAGCCCTTTCCATTGCCTGACAGCCCTGAGAGTTGGGAACTTTTGCCTGATGTTCATTCTAAATATCTCTATCTGCATTTGTACCCATTGCCTCTTGTCTTGAAATCCATAGCAAGAAAGAACATTTGTTTCCCATCTTCTTTGGAAGCATTTCCATTTTTTGTTATATCCCTGTTGTGAGACTGTTATCCCACCCCCCACCCCCAGTTATCTTTTTCTCCAAGTTGAACATACTCAGATATTTCAACCTCTCCTATAACCAGATAAAGGCATTATGCACAACAGTTGAGTTCAGTTCGAATTTATTTGTATAGCAAAAGCCATTACAAAAGAAAAAAGTCAGTTTATACGTACTTACAAAATTTTACATCTTCATAAAAACTTTCCTCCTTTTACTAGCGAGAATAAATAACAAGCTAACTGGTGAATTATTGCTGAAGAGTTTTTATTTAACAAAAAATGTATATAAAACACAGATCCTCTACCAGGCATTTCCTCCAAGAGAGGTATTATCATCTTTGATCTAAAATCCTTTTATCTACATCGAAGAAGAACATGATATACTGTTTCCACAAAACCATCCCCGCAAGGGCAGTCTCATAAGGTACTTCTCTATACGAGTAATACAGATGGGAGGCAATTTAATCTAGCCTGAAGAAATATTTTCCAATGATTGGGAGTAGACAACATATAAAAAAAAATATTGAAGGAGAAAGTACAACATTTTTAATAGCAATTATGTACAACAAATGCAAAGCACCTGAACGTCACATGTTTTTTCACTGAACTCTGAAACATACACTATTATAAAACATGTTCTGTCATAAGCTAACCCATATAACATAGCTTTTTTAAAGAGGAAAATATCAAAGCGACACAAGAGAAGTGAAGGCTATTTGGAAATAATTATGAGGCTCTAATTCTTTCAAAACTCTCCTCTTTATTTGATATCTTATTCAACTGTGAAATTCTTTTGATATTCGAGAAAAACTTGTACTCTTTCTTCAAATTTGTATGTGATTTGTATTTTGCCAACAAAATCAGGAAATGGAGTCTCCACAGCTAAAAGTCTTTATATGACCTTGTAAAATGAAGTAAAAAATATGCAAATGCAATATACTGTGGTACTCACTCATGGCTCACAGCTATCAGAAAGTGATAATTTGTCAAACATCATAAAACAGTTTCTCTTGATAAAGACCTTGGATATTTTTCTAGGCCAGCTCCCATATTCATTTTGTTTAAATTATTTTCATTTATCTGCTAATGGTGATGAAACAGTAAAGATGAGAAGTATCGACTACTAAATAAATGTTTCCATTATACAACTGCCTGCAGGTAAAAATATGCTTTGTGAACTAAAACTCCCATACAATATTAAACAGTGCTCAGGAGATCCCAGAATAGCTGCTGGTGGTGATTCTAAGGAGAAAGTGGTGCAAATTGTTTCATTCAGGTTAATTGTATGTGCTAAACAAGGGGTGCAGTCATATAAAGTGCCTTGGGCAACTCTATCAGCAAACAGCTGCCACTCAAGCCTTGCAGCGGACCTCTTAGCACGACAGAGCAGACAGACTGTATGTGCTAAACAAGGGGTGCAGCTAAACAAGGGGTGCAGTCATATAAAGTGCCTTGGGCAACTCTATCCTCTATCAGTACCATTTCAAACAAACTCATCCTTTTTCCGAGGACACAGCATGTATCAGCCAGCCCACCACTGTGTGGTGGGGGAGGGGGGACATTGGGCAGCTGACAGCCATATGATGCACTGCACTGTGTAGTAAACACAGTGCAGTGCATCATATGGCTGTCAGCTGACCGATGTCCCCCCTCCCCCACCACACAGTGGTGGGCTGGCTGATACATGCTGTGTCCTCGGAAAAAGGATGAGGATGCAGCATGTAGCAGCTTTACCCAACGTGGGGTAAGACTGCCCAAAGCGTGGCAGCTTGTCTGCCCGGTTGCCGTCTGTCTGCTCTGCCGTGCTAAGAGGTCCGCTGCAAGGCTTTGAGTGGCAGCTGTTTGCTCCAGTACCACGCGGCCACATCACAGCCAGGGGCAAGATAGTGGTTGACTGGGGAGTGCGGCAGGGCAGGGCCAGCAGTCTGCTTGGCTGTCCATGGGGGAGCTGACTACGTGCCCTGCTCCCTGCACTGACCTTGCAGTGTGACAGTTGCGCTTGCCCGCCATGGAGCCACATGGGGATCAAGCCTTCCACTGCTAATGTGGCTGCACCCAAAGTATGCAGCTTTAATGAATCTGATACTCTGCTATATAAAGTTTGCTTTGGAGCTACCTAAGAATTTTAAAGTATCTAATATTTCTTTTTAATTTCCAGAGGAAATGATAACTTCAGGTTTAGTAACCAAGTCTGTTTACAATAAATATTAGAGAAGAAAACACAGCTACTAAACACCTACGTTATTTTCTCAGGCTACAGGTAGGCATTAGTGATTGGATAAACACTGCAAAAATAATGTTCACAAATATTTGTTGGTATTCTAAAAGGTTTTTCCTTTTTGTCCATGTTTGTGACTCAGACTGCTTTTAGATGTAGTGGCTTTACTTAGGCCCTTTTCACACAGACACTGATAAAATGGGTGTTGCATTTGATTATACATGTTGCAGGGCACCCATAGAGCACACCTGCAGCCCTGTAACATGTGTAATAAAATGTAACACCCATTTTATCGGTGTTAGAGTGTCTGTGTGGAAAGAGCCTTTCTGGCTTGAAGGAAGCACTTCCTGAAAAGCTGTGCGAGGTGCGTTTAGATGCACCAGAAGTATCTGGCAGCCTTAGGAATCACAGCTATCACAGCTCACATGGCCTCTTTGAAGCCGTATTTGGAACACCTCAATATTGGGGGCTAAATACTTCAGGTATTTACTTTGCGGGTTTAATAGAAAGTGTGACGGGCTTTAATGTCTGAAACATCTCGTCTAATCTCCACCTGTGGTATTTTTAAAAGTCATGTAAGCGGATCACGTGAGTGCACCCCACTCATCTAAAAGCAGAGAGAGAACAAAAGTTGGTTTATTTGGCATCGGCCCTTTTTACACCAGTGGCACCCATACAGGAACACCCAGAAATCTGGTGGTCCATGTGTGGGTGAGTCTCAGTTGAACTGTACCGCAGCTGCGTGTGTGGGGGTCCATGCATGCTCCTGCACACATGCATTCACACCCATCTATACTCATCCCACACACACTGAAGCACCGGACAAAATCAAGGCACCTGTGTGCGTGGGTAATGGGTGGCGGTGGAGGGAGGTTGGTGTGTGCCCGTCAGAACTTCACACCCACTGAGCACACATGCATCATGGTGCACACTGACCCCCTGCACTGCAAACCCATGTAAAAATGGCCAGTGTTAGCTTGAAATCATGTCAAAAAAGAAATGAGAAGGGGTGTGACCAGGCCCCCATGTCATTTTCATTATTCAAAAATGTTGTTTTTGTTATCATTATTAACGACAATGTTATTTTCATTTTGTTGTCTTTATCATTTTTGTTATCGTTTTTGGTATCATTTTCATTATCAGTATCGATATTGGTATCATTTTTGTTATTGGTTTTTATATTCGTTATTGTTATTGATATCGTTGATATCAGTACCATTTCAAACAAATATTTCATTTTTGGTATCAGTTGCATTATTGATTCCTGTGCATAACTAATATTTATCTAAATCTAAGGGAGACAGGGGAAGGGGAAAAGAAAACTATCTATTATCTAATAAATTATCTATATAACTAGTCTAATCTAATCTATATGTCTATAATATATATATATATATCTAATCTATACTACCTATCTCTATATAATGTACAGGGGGGAGAAGGGCAGGGAAAGGGAGAAAGTAAAATGTAGGGTATGAGGAAGGAAATGTATAGGTGGGAATACATAATAAATAAATAAATAAATAAATAATGCAATCAGGGCTAGGGAGGATTTTTTATGTGCAAGCACCACAGTTCTGTAAATACAACCTGCCAAGCAGAGCTCTCACACAATGTAGAGAAAAAACCTGACCCTCCCATTATAAAGGGTTGCAGTGCCCTCCCCCAGAGCCCTTCTGATTGGTAGTGGAAAACAGCAGGCATTGCGCAATCACAGAGTCCCATGAGACAGCTGGGGCCTGCTTGTGTTGCTCATTGTCCAGTGATAAAGCCATCAGATACTGCTGAGCTGCTCACCCCTCCCAACACAGGCACGGGTCAAGAGTTCAACCCTGTTAAGACTCTGAGATGTCTGTTCCCTCCTCCCGTCTCTACATTTTCCCTCCAAAACACAACTGCCAGAGCACTAATAATGACAATGATAATGAAATTTTAGGAGGGGTGGGGTAAAAATATGATTAAATAAATAAATAAATAAATTTTGTTTCCTGTTATTGTTTTTGGTATTGTTTTTGGTATCATTTTTGGTATCGTTTTTTATATCGATATCAGTATAATTATCGTTACCATTACTATTACCATTATTGGTATTCTCAGTTGTCATTTTTATTATCATTGTCGTTATTCTCGGTTGTCGTTTTTGTTATTGCAATAACGAAAACAAAAATGATGATTATTGTTATCGTTCTTGTAATAATGAAAACAGCATGCACACCCCTAGAAATGAGGAAGGAGTAGCTATGCTAGCAGACAGGAATAAAGGTGGGTTAGAAGTGTGATGAGAGTGCTGATTGGATAAAGGAGACTTGTTGAACTGAAACATATATATATATATATATATATGTTAGCTACTGAATAATTATAGGGACTTATAATATTCATGCTCTGAAAGTATCTGGTAACAATTTGGTGTATAAAAATGCCCTAAGCTGAAGGGTATCTATCTGAGCAGCTCAACTCCCAAGAACTCTGTTCCCAGTGCAATCTGGCATTCAATACAGAATCTTTGATGGCAGAAGGAGTCTTGCTCCCATTCCTGTTTTCTTCAAGGATAAGCTAAACCACTTCAGGGGAACTGGCCATTCTTTGGAGGGGTTGACCTTTATCTAAGATTCAAGGGACATTTTCATAATAATCTTCTGTCACACTTTTCTAAACAATTACAGGTACTAACTTAACCATCTTATGCATTACTGAATTTTGTTTCTCATCTGCTTTCCTATACATCCAATTTATCTTTTGCTCCAAGAATTATTGTATTACTCGACCATTTGTATTATTTAAATCGTTCTTTTTAGTGAAACTTATTTGAAAACAACAACAACAACAAAAAACCCGACTCTGTGTTGCTTTCTTGAGTGGGGAAGGTGTAAGGGGACATCAGTTGTTTGAACCTAGATTGGAAATTACCAGAAACTTCTACCTATTTTGATTAGCAGCCTTTCAACTATCCCTTTACCTTTGTCTCCCCAGGATCCTGGGTCATTCAGGTGAAAGTTTGAGGGGGGAGCCTTCTCAGACCTTCTCCTCTTTTCTTTCTCTACGTTTTCCCACCCTCTTTGTTCAGTTGATTTCCAGTTGTCCACCTTCCTTTTTCATTCCTTGTTTTCAGCAGAACTATTTGTGGTTTGGGAGGCACTTCTAGGCTTTTCTTATTTTTCACTTGTGTTACTTGGTATTCAAGAAAGGAAGCAAGGGTGGGCTTGATCCCAAGCCCCTGCCTTCATGGCTTATGCACAGACCAAAGTTCCACCGATAAGGGTGTGTGCACGGTTCGCGTGGGATTTGCATACAAGGTGTTTGTGTGCTCTTTGTGGGGCATGCACGGTTTGGGATTGAGTCTAGTGAATGTTTTGATGTCTGGTGTTGTCTCCCCTCCCCCCCCCTTTCTATTTGCTACTTTCAGAGCGTTTTGAAAACCTGGGCCTATGATCAGTGGTGACAACTTTCCACTCAAGTCACATTGTTATATTTTACTTTTATGATCCAAAAAGCTCAATTATGGACCAAACTAAAAGAGTACAGTGAGTGAGGCAGAGTTCCTCCTTGGATGAATTTCAGGAGGAAAGACCAAGGAATGATCAATGGCACCAACAGTCTCATATATTTTCCTCGCTCATTTGCTTCTGCAGCCAGGTTCTTATCCCTATGTTAAAATGCACCGGGGGCGGAGGGGGAGGAGCACCTCTCTTTACCTTTTATTGTAGACACAGGTGTGAAAATTTCAAAAATCTGGCAAGAACAACCTCAGCAATTTAGCTGGGTAACACACCAAACTGAATCTGGTGGCTTTGACCAGAAAAAAAAGGTTTTCTATTGGGTTTTGAGACCTCTGAAATGCAAATTAGGTCCTTTGGTTGATGTTCATTCTTTTGCTGTGGTGACTCTACCACTAAACTATCATATGTTAAGATAAGATTTCATGCAGTCTTGCAGACTGATCGTGGATTTTCCAAATGCCACAAACTGGTGGTTGCCAAGGGACGTAGTTGAGGTACCATTGACAATTGCCAAGACTGTTGGTAAAAAGTGAAAAATTATCCTGCACACAGTGAGGACTCTGCACACAGAGCTTGGTGACTGGCACCCCTACTCGGCCAAGCATTTCAGGCTGCCTGGAAGAGGCAGAGCAGCAGCAGAGGTCCAGCCAGGGCTTGGTGGATGGCACTTTCTTGACCGGGTATTGCAGACTGCCCAGATTTTTGGCAAGCACTCTATGCGTGGCCATGAGTGGGTGCTTTGTGGTATGGCACCTGCCATGGATACATTATGCGGTATGGCCAGTATGGCACCCCTACTTGGATGGGCGTTGCAGGCTGGCTGGCATCGGTGGAGCAGCGGCAGAGGCCTGGCCAGGGCTTGGTGGCTGCTGGCACCCCTACTTGGCTGGGCATTTCAGGCTGTCTGGAATCAGTGGAGCAGTGGCAGAGGCCCAGCCAGGCCTTGGTGGCTGGCACCTTACTTGACCAGGCATTTCAGCTCTCTTCCCTCCTTTCCCCTGCCTCTCTTCTCCCCATTGGTGAAGCTTGCCTCCTCCCAGTCCAAGAGAAGCACATGCTTCAGCCAGTTAGGGAAAATCAGCAGGCAGTGTGGTTGCCTGTCTCTAGTTCATGTGTGCCAGCATTGAAAAGGAAAGGAGAGAGAAAGAGGGTGATAAAGGTCAGGGCTGATGTGGCAGCAGCTGTTACCGCGTCGTGATTCCATTCCGCCATTTCAGAATTGCCCGTGCCACACCACTTTTCTGTTGACATTCCGCTAATTCTGCTGGCATTCTGCAAATTTGGAAACTATGGGGAAAATTGCAGAATTGTCGGAAAACCGCTGTTCCACTATTTTGTGGCGCTGGCGGAATGGCGGAAGTAGCGAAAATGTCATGTTTCTGCTATTTTGCGAAGCCTGTGGAAGTAGCAGAATGAAATTAGTGGAACTCCGGAAGTAGTGGAATGAAACTAGCAGAATGAAAGCCTCTGCCATGCCGTGCCAGTAATTGTGGAAACTGTTTCCAGCAGAAATAACTACCACTGCGACATTCCGCTACAGCCCTAATAAAGGTGTCTTTTTTAGCAGGAAGCAAAGATTCCTCCACTCCTCCCTGGACATCAACAATTTCTATTTGGCTAGGCATTTAGCAGGCAGAGATAGGGTCTGGCAAGTTATTTGAATTGGAATTTTATTTGATTTGTGAGTATATTATATATGTATGCGTATTTACATTGTTATCCACCCTGAACCTTTGGGAAATAGCAGCCTAGAAATGGATATGAATAAATAAATATTTAAAAATCCTAAATGGCTATTCATCATTTTAATTAAATTTAATCGGTCCTTTATTAGATAATGTCTGAGACTTTGTTCTACGCCATCAACACCTGACGCTGTTATTCTAACAAAGGTTCAATAAAGGAAATGCTCTCTCAGCTTACCTGGGTAGACTGAGAAACAAACCTCATCCATGGAGAAAAGAGCTTAACTGGAAAGAGCTTGAGTGAATGCAGTATTGCCCTTTAGTGAGATCCAGCCCAATATGACACAATACATTACTTTTACTGCTGAGTAAGTCCTGCTAACAAGTCTAGATTGCATGGTTAAGACCTGCTGTTGCCTGCGGCAAATGTACCTAGAAATAGCGTTAACTCTGCATCTCACAATCTTCTCAGCCATTGGTAGTTTTCTGGGGGTTTGTGTATGAGAGAGAGGCAGTAAACTGGTATGCAGAAAATGCAATTAAACAGGGATATATATATATATATATATATATATATTTCTCATCGGCTTTTGGCACACCATTCCAGAAATAAGCTACGCTTTTAACTGCCAGTACACTGATACTTTGTCTGTTGTTGGAACACAGAAGAAAATGCTATTTCACAAGCCACACACATTAAATTGCCAGATGGGGGAAGGGGGAAACCATGTTATGGATTCTGCTAATGTAACTCCTTGAAATTGTCTGAGCTTCATGCTTTAACAGGCTGAAAATTAAGTGCAAACTCATCAGTGTAATTATTTCTTTTTTCCATTTTGTGGGAGATGTGTTGAAGGACGGACATCTTTTACTTAATCACTGATTACATTTGTTGCACTGTATGTCTGTAAAACAAGTGTAGAAAATCTATTGCCACGCTATATTGTTGGGTTCCTGTTCTCAAATTGGTAGAGCTGTGGTGTGAAGGAGGGAAAAACAAAAAAAGCAGAAAAACCCTCTTTCCCCTGCTGCTGGTTTGAATTGCTCTAATTTGTTCTGGTAATGGGCGCCAGATGTCAGAGTATAAAAGGAAGCCGGACATGGTGAAAAGATTGCCATTCTGACCTTCTATTGAATTCCAGAGCTCTTGCCCTTTTTTGTCTTCCGAGCAAATCAGGCATTCACAAACATGCTGAATGGAGTGGAAAAAACAGCTTGACTCTTGCGAAAGAAGTCACAAACAGAACTGAGATGGCCGCTTGCCACTTTCCCTGTCAGGGTGACATCTGCCACTGTTTGCCGGTATGTCTTGGGGGGCGGGGGGGGCACGGGAGAATAAAAGCCTTCACCTCAGCAGGGCTATCTTCCTCTCACCTTTGTAGCAGTTTCTTTTCCTCCAGAAATGCTTTTATTTTTACCTTCAGTCTTTTGCAGTCTATCGTTTAAGAAAGATGAAGGGTGTATCTAGTGTTTTTTTGTCCCCCCCGCCCTCCTCCTTCCCCTTCAGCTAGAGCCTAGACACGATTCCCTTTCTTATACAATGAGCATTTAGTTTATTATATTTACCACTCCATTTGTCTTGGCAAAACAGGTTTACATCTGTAAAAATGCTCAACGGAGTAAATAAAACTGAATACAGCCAGATGTCTGCTAGCATTGATAACGGTCCCCATTTGTGATAAAGTCAATCAACATCTGCACAAAATTTATGCCCTTTAGCCCTTAAATCACATTTTTGGTTAACTGATCATTGGTGTGTTCAAGGGAATATGTGCAGGACTATATTTTTCTGTTTTCAGAAAGAGATAAGCTTTAGAAATGTAGGGTTTTTTAATACATATTTTAGTCTTTATTAGCACATACTAATAAATAATAGTCTAGACTGGCTTTATTGCAATGCCTAAATAAATGATAACCTATAGATTAACTGCCCCACTAACAAGCTAGGGACCATATTGTGACCTCTTTAGTCCCACGTTTCCCTCTCGATCAAAGGACTGTCAGAAAGTAATGTCTTCCAGTCAAATATCCCAAACAAATTGCTTTCCCTTCCATCTCAGCTCAACCAAGCCCAAAACCAGAGGGGCAAAGAGAAACTTCAATTTTTTCCTGTCTCTTATTCCACCTTGCCCATCAATTTGCAAGGTAGAGAATAATAATTATAATAATCACTTATATAACACTTTAAGTGAATAAACCATTTAACATTCAGTATCTGACTAAGCCTTTCAACTCTGTCAAGCAAATAAGTTATTATTACTATTACTTTAGAGATGAGGAACTGAATCTGAAAGATAGTGACTTGTCCAAGCTGGGATTTGAACCTGGATCTTCAAGTCCCACATTTATCCACTGTGCAACAGAAAATCATACCAGAAGAGCAGCCCTGTGGAGGAGACCCCCAGTGCTTCTGCATGTACCATGACTCACCTTTGCAAGAGAGTAAGTGGGTGTCCTGCATAGCTTTATATTCTCTACATCCTTCTGGAGAATGTGAAACTCTTTCCTATGGAGCAAATAGGTGTGATCCAGAACCCAGGGCTGGCCTTACCACGAGGCGACTTGGGGCGGCTGCCACGGGCCCCGCTCCTGGGGGGACCAGGTGCACTTGGAGACCCCAGCTCCCAGCCTGACAGTGTCTGGGAGCTGGGGATCCCGAACATAGGGGCCCCCTGAGACTCAGCCAGGGAGTTAGGCCTCTGCCTCTCACTCCTTGGGCTGAATCCAAGACAGGTAGTGGAGGGGGTCAGCAGAAGTGAGGGAGAGGCAGAAACCCGCCTCTCCATCACTCCATGCTCCACTCCCCTCCCCCCCCCACCCCCACTGCCTGTCAGTCTCGGGCAGGGGAAATGTGGGAGAGATGGGACCTCTGCCTCTCCCTCACTCCCTGGATGAGACTGACAGGCAGTGGAGGGGGCCACGGAGTGAGGGAGAGGCACCGGCCCCACCTCTCCCACACTCCCTCGCAATTTCCAGTGGTGGCGCAGTGGCAGATATAATCTGCCGCTGCTGCACAAGCCCAAGCCCGATGCAGGGAGCCAGCAAGCGGGCCCAGGATGATGATGTCACAGTGGTGGATGAGGTAAATGACCCCAAAATGACTGGGCTTGGGGATGGGCGAAGGGAAGTGCCCCTCTGCCTGTCCCTGAGCCCAGGCCGGGGTAGCACTCCCCCACTGAGCTGGGTAGAGCCCTCTGAGCCAGGGAGCGCCACTAGGCCTGCCGTCGGCAAAGCCACTGGTGGGAGAATAGGGCCCAGTGTTTCTCCCCCACCCTGGGCCCCACAACTCCTAAGACCAGCCCTGTGCATGCATGTGCATATCTGTGCACATTCGCACATGTGAGCTCCGGATGGTTTCCACATGGTTTGCACATGGACCACAGTCCCTGTAATTGGCATGTGTGCCCCCCCTCCATCCTCTTTGATTAGGATTGTCCCACCCATCTGAATTAAAGGTGTTAAACATTTTGGGGTACAGTTTTGTGGCCCTTATTCAGGTTAAGTAGTAGCATCCAAGTATTCCCATCAGACATAAAACAGCAGATTTAAAATCCTATTCTTCTTTAGATCAAACAGAGAAACTGTGGAAAAGACAGAGGTGTTTGTGCAGAGCTCAAAATGAAAAGAAAGTTTGTTGTTACTTCTATAACTATAAATATTGGTTTTTGTTCCTCATATTACAGAGAGTGAAAATCAAGATAGGGAGCCAGGACTGAAGTTAAGGACAGTTACAGAATGTTCTTTCTTTCTAATCAGAATAAGGTAATCAGTGTTTTGGTAATTCAGGAGAAGGCTCCAAGTATGGAGGTTGGTCAAAATTTTGTTTTGAATTAAAATTTCAGTGACTGTTGGGAATTTGGAGGTCAACATTGCAAATCTGAAATTTTAGTTTGCATTTTTACCAGTTCTACCTAAAAGATTCAGCACCTGCTTCTGAACTATGCATTTTGGTCACTTGGATTGGCTAACCTGCCCACACATTGGTTTGTTTTGTGGTCTGGATTTCGTCAGACTTTGCAGTGATTTTATGCACCCAGTGTCTTATACTCTCAGGACCTTTTTAAACAAGCAGGATTTTCCCCACAGTTTAAAGCTGTGGTGCTGAGAATTAAACCCCCACAGGGGGACTTTAGAACTCTGGGTGTTTTGAGACATGGCGTAGATAAAACCCTGATATGTGCCTGAATGTTTGAAGGAGGCAGCGGTCCAACCTCTGCTCAAAAAAACATCACTGATTCTTTTGTGAGCTATCGGCCAGACTCTAACCTTCCCTTTGTTATTGAATGGATGGTGACTTAGCAGCTCCAGGAGCATCTAGATGGTGTCAGCTTCCTAGATCCCTCCCAGACTGACTTTCACCCAGAGTATGGCACTGAGACTGTACTTGTGGCCTTGATAGACAACCTGCACCAGGAGATGGACCAGGGACGTTCGACCTTTTTAAACTCTGGGTGTTTTGGGTGAGATGGTTCTACAATGGTTCCATTCCTACCTAGCCAATAGGATGCAACAGGTGGTGCTGGGGGATCTTCCCCCCACCCGTGATCTCTTGTGTCCCGCAAGATTCTATTCTGTCTCCACTCTTGTTCAACGTGTACATGCAGCCATTAGGCGAGGTCGTGAGGCTGTTCAGAGTCAGTTGTCATCAATATGCTGATGACACTCCGCTGAACCTCTCATTTTCATTAGACCCAGGCCAGGCAGTCTCTGTGTTTTCCCAATGTTTGATGGCTGTGGGGGACTGGATGAGGCAGAGCCAACTGAAGTTAAATCCTGACAAGATGGAGGTAACGTTGGTGGGGAGAGTGGCGGGTGTGACTTGCCCTGTCATTGACGGGGTTTGTCCCCTGTTGGTCTCCCAGGTGTGGAGTCTAGGGGTGCTCCTGGATTCTCGGCTCTTCTTGGATATCCAGGTGGAGATGGTGGTGGAGGCAGCTTTCTGACCATTACATCTGATTCAGCGGCTTCGGAGATATGTATTGGACTCTGACCTGGCCACCACCATTCATTCTTTTGTTACCTCAAGACTGGACTACTGCAACACGCTCTACGTGAGGCTACCACTGGTGATGGTCTGGAGGCTGCAGCTGGTTAGGGATGGGCAAACGTGGTTCGGAAGTTCAGAGTTCGGCCTGAACTCGGCCTGTTCGGATAAACGAACCCGAAACTGAATACGAACTGACCAAACCAAACTCAATTCTGAACGCCAAAATGACCGAACAGTTCAGTCAGTTCGGATCGCATTTGGGTGAGCTCGGGTGGCTAAAACGACAAAAATGTGGTGTCACTGGAAGGCCAAACATGGCAGGGAGGGGGAGTCAACTGATAAGCAGACTTCCAGGCACCAGGGATGGAGGGTGGAGAGGTTTGGAGTAGCAGCCAGCCTTCCCAATCACCATCCCTTTTCATCTCATACCACTGACTTCGCAGTCTGTGATTGGCAATGGGCTAGGCTAAACGGAGCCAATGGGGCTTGAGGTGAGGCGGGCACAGCAAGAAACAAAACTGATTGCCTCCCCGCTTCCCAACACCTTCTGAGCTAGTCACTCTTCCTGAACAGTAGGGATGGGCGAACAGAACAGAGTCGGAAATTTGGTTCGGTTCAGTTCAGTTTGAAATTCGAGTTCAGAAGTTCGGTTCGGTTTGGTTTGAAATTCGAGTTCGGTTTAGAAGTTCGGTTTGGTCAACAGAACAGACCGAGTTTGGTCGAATTCCGAACTTCCAAACCAAGTTCTTCCATTCAAAAGGTTTTTTGGTGTGTGTTGCCACTAGGGATGGGTGAACAGAATGGAGTTCGGAAAATCGGTTCGGTTCGGTTTGAAATTCGAGTTTGGTTCAGAAGTTCAGTTCAGTGAACCAAACACACCGAGTTCGGTCCAAACTCTGAACTTCCGAACCACGTTCAACCATCCCTACTGAACAGCAGGCATTTCAGAAGGCTCTCTCTCTCCCAGCAGTTTTTGTTCCTTCCGATTCCTAATCCATTGCCATCCTCCTCCTATTTCACACATCCAACCCATCTACCTCCATATTCTCATTTATTTAGCTTAGCTTAGATAGATTTAGTTGTAATTTTTTGTTTTTATCCCTCCCTGTGTTCCCTGTATTCAATCTTCCTTCCTCCCTCCCTCGCCCCTCCATTGAATCCTTTCCCTCTCCCATATATTCCATCCCTGATTCCCTTCCCTTCCCCTGTTTTTTTATTCATTTAGAGTAGAATTATTATTAGATGGATTAAGGTTTCTTATCAGTTTTGTACCCCTCCTTGTGTTGTTTGTATGTGTGTGTGCGTGTGTGTGTGTGTGTGTGTATATATATATATATAAAATACATATTAGTATATACATATTATGTATTATAATATACATATTATAATATATATAATATGTAGAGAGAGAGAGAGTAGAGATTAGAGATAGTAGACAGTTGTAGGAGTTAGCTTAGTGATAGAGTGCAGCCTCAAGTCCTGCAGGCTTTCCAGTACCCTGCTAGTTTACTAGTTTACAGTACCAGTACCCTGTTCCAGTTCCAGTACCCTGCTAGTTCACTAGTTTAGTGATTTAGTTTTAGTGTTTGTAGGAGTAGGCCTTTGTACTTATTAGATAATCCATTTAGTTCATAGCGTTTAGAATAGTTAATAGCAGTTAGATTTCGTGTAGTTAGATATATATAATATTAGATAAAAATAATAAAATAAAATAAAATAAATATATAAAAACATTATTTTGGAGGGAGAAATGGAGAAGGGATGGAGAGGCCGGTCTGCCACTCGTAGGGGAGGCAGTGGGGCATGTGCCAGAGGTGGGAGGTACCATGCCAGGGAAGTGGCAGCAGGCAGAAGCAGTAGCCAGAGCACATCACCACCACCCAAACTCAGCAGGCCTGCTTTAGGGCAACAGGCTTCAGTGGCTCAGTGGCACCTCCTGGTAGTACTGTCCTCCACTGCCACGCAGGGTACTGGAAAGCCTGCAGGACTTGAGGCTGCGTCTGTCTCTGCTGCTGGTGGTGATGGAGCAGGTGCTTGTGCTGCTTCCAATGTTCCTCCAGGGCCATCAATGTCCCCCACTGTCGAGGCGATTCCCAGCAGTCCAGTGGTGGTGGATCCCACCCCGGCTGCTAGAGGCAGGGCCCGATCCCCGGGCAATGTCAGTAGGGAGAGGAGTAACAGCAGCAGCAGCACTAAAAGTTACAGAGGGGGGCACAGGGAGAGTGTCAGCAGCATGGTGGGCATGAGCAGTCTAGCCTCAGGGTCCCAGTACTCCCCTTCATGGAACATCACCGTGATCATGCACAGTGAGTCAGAGGCAGACACTAGTGCCGAGAGGAGATGTCTGGAGCTGAGACGATGGCTGAACCTCCAGTGGGGGCATCTTCTTGGAGGTCCCCCAAGTTAATCAGGTGACCACTATGGAGAGGGCATTCTTGGTAACCCCACCTCATCTGTGGAACTCCGTTCTAGAGGAGGTTCATCTGTCCCTGGACCTGATGTCTTTTAATCAGGCTTGTAAAACCTGACTGTTCCTCCAGGCATTTGGTGGAGGGGATGAATGAGGAAGGGAGGGGAGGAGGGATGGGATGGGGGAGGGTTGTTTTATGTTTATATTTTTATGGCTTCAGCATGTGACCTTGTTGGTATTTTATATGTTTTATATTTTCGTTTTAAAGTTTAAGCCACCCCGAGCTGCTTTGCAGAAGAGGTGACGTATAAAATTATAAAATAAATAAATAAACAATCGGCTTCAGTTGACTCATCTGCATCTAGTTCCCCACAGCCACCAAACACAGGTTAAGAACCAAGATTGCCGGGTCTGGGTTAGTTGAAAAAGAGAGATAAAGTTGGTTGTCATCAGCATATTGATGACACCCCATGCCCAATTCAGTAATGACCTCACCCAACAACTGCATGTTGAACAGGAGACGGAACAATATAGAACCCTGCGGGACACCACATGGCCAGCCAGTGAATTTTTATATCCAAGCAGCCCAGGGTGGCTTACAATACCAAAAAACACATAGAATGCATAAAACAAAAAAAATACATTAAAAGAGAAGGCAAAAAACCGGGTGTGCATGTTGTTTTCGTTATTACACTAACAATAATAAATTTTGTCATTTTCTCTTTCGTTATTGCAATAACGAAAACGAAAACCAAGAATAACAACAATGATAATGAAAACAACAACCGAGAATACCAAAGACAACCTGATATCTTTGCCTGGATGTCCCGATGTCAACTCATACTCAACATGGCCAAAACTGAACTGTATATGGAGTGGGGCAAAGGGATGTCATGGCCCTTTCTGATTAAATCCAGCCCATGAGGCAGGGACCCTTGTTCGTTGATGACAATGGGGAAAATGCAGTCAACACTGATCCCTGGCCTTAAGGAGTGTTGTGATTGCAACATCCTGACACTCAGCAGAAGGTGGAGCAAAGGGGTTGTCCTGCCTCCTCTCTGACATGACCCAACCTTGCAGAGCACACTATACCACTCCATAGGGGCAGGACTACATTGCAAAGAGGAAGGGAATGTTGCTGTGGTCTCCAGAATCAAATCTTTCTCTCGCGACCCTCGCCACCTCTTCTCTACTTTTGACTCCCTTCTTAAACCCCCCTGCCCTCCTCCGCCCTCTTCCCTTGCTGCTCAGGATCTTGCATCATTCTTCAGCTCAAAGATTGACAAGATCCGTCAGGACATTGCCTCCCAC
>QEPC01002663.1:725156-749367 GCA_003113815.1 Sphenodon punctatus
CCTCTTCTCTCTTCACTGGCTCCCCCTTCCTGAACGTATCCTGTTTAAACTCCTGGTATTCACGTTCAAAACACTCCACAACCAAGCTCCCCCTTACCTCTCGGACCTAATCTCCCTACGCACTCCTGCATGCGCTCTCCACTCTTCCTCTGTCCCCTCCCTCACTCTCCCTCGCTTCTCCTGCTCACCTTCAACCCTTCTCCCTCACTGCTCCCCCATGCCTGGAACTCCCTCCCTACCCACATCTGCCTTGCCCCCTCCCTCCAGACCTTCAAATCCATCCTCAAGGCCCACTTTTTCCTTGCCGCCTTTCCCAATGCCTGCTAGTCGTTCCCCATATACTTACTTCCTCCCCTCCTCTGCCGGCTGCTGCAACCAACCTGATTGTAACCAAGACAAGCACATGCACCTGAGACTTCGCATCCGTCTAAATGTTTTTGTCTTCTCCCCTGTCTCTCCCAATGTCCCATCTCCCTGTCTCCCCCTCCTTGTCTTTTAGATTGTAAGCCACAGGCAGGAACCGCATCTATTTCTATATTCTTTATAGCGCTAGGTACATGGCTGGCTCTATATAAAGGTTTATTATTATAATAATAATAATAATAATAATAATAATAATATACAAAAAATGACAACCGAGAATAACGCTAATGATAATGATAACGATAAAAACGATGACGATAACGATAACAAAAATGATAAAAACAATATTAAAAACTATATAAAAATGATAATGACAATGTCGTTATCATTGTCGTTATTATTAGTGCTGTGGCAGTTGGGTTTTGGAGGGGAAATGTAGAGAGGGGAGGAGGGAACAGACATCTCAGAGTCTTAACAGGGTTGAACTCTTGAACTATGCCTGTGTTGGGAGGCGAGAGTAGCTCAGCAGTATATGATGGATGTATCCCTGGCCAATGAGCAGCACAAACAGGCTCCAGCAGTCTCATGGGACTCTGTGATAGCGCAATGCCTCCTGCCTCCCACAACCAATCAGGAGGGCTCTCTGGGGGAGGGCACTGCAACCCTTTATAATGGGAGAGCCAGTTTTTTTCTCTCCATTGTGTGGGAGCTCTGCTTGTCAGGCTGTGTTCACAGAACTGTGGTGCTTGCACATAAAAAATCCTCCCTAGCCCTCATTATATTTATTTATTTGTTAGGTATTCCCACCAATACCTTTCCTTCCTTATACCCTACATTTTATCTTCTCCCTTTCCTTGCCCTTCTCCCCCCTGTACATTATATAGAGATAGGTAGTATAGATTAGGTATAGGTATATATTATAGATTTATAAATTAGATTAGAATAGTTATATAGATAATTGATTAGATGATAGTTTTCCTTTCCGCTTCCCCTGTGTCCCTTAGATTTAGATAAACATTATTTATGCACAGGAATCAATAATGATACTGATACCAAAAATAAAAACTTTGGTACCGATATCAATAGTGATAATGAATATTGATACCGATATCAATAATGATAACAAAAATGATATCAAAAACAATACCAAAAATGATAATAATGATAACAACAACAAAAACAACATTGTCGTTAATAACAATAATGAAAATGACATTTTTGAATAACAAAAACAAAAACAAAAAACTACATGGGGGCCTGGTGCACACCCTTAAAAAATGGGGAAACCCTCACAACCCCCCACCTCACCCTACAACCCATATCCCTTGTAAAAAGCAAAGTGCAACAGCCAAGTTTTACATATACAATGGAAGGAAGGCAAATCCAGGACCACCCAAGCATCTGCCAGGAAGGAGTTTCACAGTCTAGTCACAGAGACCTCCCTCTCCATAGTGACCTCCCGGGGGACCTTGAGAAGGGTGCTTTCATGGGGCCTTGACAAGGGCACTCCAGAGTGTGGAGAGTGAGGTGATCCCTCAGGCAAGTCAGGACAAGGCCATATAGAGCTTTATAAGTAAAAACCAACACCTTGAATTGGGTCTGGACAACTATAGGGAACCAGTGCAGACCTTGGAGCACTGATGTAATGTTCTCACAGAGACCGGTCCCTATAAGGAGATGGGCCACAGTGTTCTGCACTAGCTGCAATCTCCAGACCATCACTATGGGGAGGCCTACATAGAGCGCATTGCAATAGTCCAGTCTCAAAGTAATGAAAGCATGGGTGATAGTGGACGGGTCACTATCTGAGACATATGGATGAAGCCATTGCACCAAATGTAATTGGTAAAACGTACTCCTCGCCACAGCCCCCACCTAGAGATCCAGGCAGAGCTGTGGATCGAGGAGCACACCCAAACTGCAACCCTAGGAAACCAGTGGAGGGCAAACCCCATCAATGATGGGAGATGCCACATCCACTGCCTTACCCACTACCATCACTTCCATCTGGTCAGGATTCAACTTAGGTTGGCTTGCCCACATCCAGTTCCCAATAACCCCCAGACATCGGGTAAGGACCGAGACTGTTCGGTCTGGGTCAGATGAAAACAAGAGAGTTGAGTGTCATCAGCATATTGATAGCACCACACCCCATATCATCTCATGACCTCGCCGAGTGGCTGCATATACACGTTGAACAGGAGTGGGGACAGAATGGAACCTTGCAGGACTCCGCATGTGAGGTCTCGTGGAGATGAAAAACAATCCCCGAGCACCATACACTGAGTTCTCTTAGTTAGGAAAGAATGGAACCAATCCAGAATGATCCGCCCCATGCCAGCTCTCAATCCTGCAAGCGAGTCACCAACATCTCATGGTCAATGGTATCAAGAGCAGCCGACAGATCTAACAGAATTAGCAAGGTTGAACAACCCTGATCTAATTCATGGCAAAATTCATCGACCAAGGCCAGTGCTATAACCTGGATGAAAGCCAGACTACGAGGGATCCAGATAACCAGTGCTGTCTAGATGCCCCTGCAGCTGCTGAACCACAACCTGCTCAATAACCTTCCCTAAAAAAGGAAGGTTAGAGACCGGCTGATAAATGGTGAGGGAATCAACATCAAGTGAAGGTTTTTGAGCAGAGGCCACACGACTGCCTCTTTGAGGCTTCCCAGCACTCTGGCTTCCTGAACGGAAGCATTGATCACCCCCTCCAGCAATGGTCCCACCATCTCCTGGTTGGCCTTAACCAGCCAGGATGGGCATGGGTCAAGTTCAGAAAAGTTGGCCCTAACAGCCTCACCAACTTAAACTGATCCCATGAAACTGGACAAGGCGGGACTTCCACAACCTCTGCTTGACCCCATTGCAATAAGTGCAGCATCGAAGCTGTGGTGAATCTGTTGATTATTTTACAGAGAAAAAATCGCTCAAACACGTCACAGTGGGCACTGGATGATTCTGGTTCCAGGCAGAAGGGGGACCAACCATTCCCCTCACCACCCATAAAAGCTCCACTGGATGAGATTTTGCAGAGGCTATATGGACAACCAAAAAATCCTTTTTTGCTGCAGTCACAGCTACAGCATAGGCATGTAAACTGGTTCTATGTTGCAATCTGTCAGCTTCAGTACACAAACGGTCCATCCACCACCTCCCTTCCCACTTCAGCAACCCTGAGGCCCTCCATAAACCACAGAGACCTGAGGAGCTGTCGCCGAGGGAGCGGATGCCTCAGAGCTGTCTGGTTGATGGCCTCCATCAGTCGGGTGTTCCATAAAACAACGAGGTTATTGAGCGGAAGTCATCGAGATCAGAGGGTAACTCCCTGAGAGCATTCCAGAACCTCTCGGGGTTCCATTAGTCTCCAGGGGCAAATTATCCTAATCAGTTCTATAACCCCCCAGGGGCAGACATATGCCAGGAGATGTGCTCACAGGTGGTAATTATCTGTCCATGAGAAGGGCTCTGCTGACACCTCCCCCATCAAAGAATCCCCATCTCAAGGCCAGTGCAAAAAATCATGTCCAAGGTATGCCCGCCATTATGCGTTGGGCTGTTGACAATTTGGGACAGGCCCATGGTTGCTATGAACACACACTCCACACCACTGAGACTGGTGTCAGCATGTATCAATATATTAATGTCTTTTGGGAGCGCAACACCAGATCCAACACCAGCTCTGTCAGAGCGTGTAGGGATGCTGCTATACAGTTATGAACATATTATATTAGAAGCACCCCCAATCTGTCCCTTACCAAATGAAACACAAGATCCTCTACCCCTGATATGACTTGCACCGGAAGCCTCCTGACAGACCACAAATACTTAAAAATAATGGCTACACTGCCTCCCTCCATGCCCCATCCCTCCGGCTAAGACTGATGTTGCGTGGAGTACCCGGCTGGAATGAGGTCAGCCAAAATAGGCTCCAACTCATCCATCCAGCCAGGACTCCATAATATATACTAAGTTGGTGTCATGGTTTTTGGATTAACTCCCAGACTGTAGTGGATTTATTAACGACTGACCTTGCATTTAGCAGCACCAGATTCAGGCCAGGGGTCCTCTGATCATTAATCACCTCATCACCTGCTTGGGGGGAAGTGAGAGGGACAGGCAACAAGCACCTGACCCATCTGACAGACCTCATGCCCACCCCCCCGCCTGACCGCACTCCTCCCAACTGCTCTGCCCATGTGGCAAGGGAGATCCCCCACCATCTCCCCCACCCGGTCTCACCAGGCAGGATTTAACATTTCCCCTCCAGTACCTTCTCCCCTCACTCACAATGGGGGAAGAGGTCCCCCCCCCAACCCACTCTCTCTCCAACCCCCCCAACCCACTCCCTCACCAACCCACTCTCTCTCACAGTGGCAGGAGAAATTCCCAACAAACATAATTTTATTAACACCCCTTACCCTAAAAACATAACCTCTCCTAACAAGCCTTCCCTGAATAAATAACCAAACCCCCCTCAACCCGCATGGTCCCACTAAGGGCCTGGTGCACAGCTTACAGTGCTGCTGGGTTGCAAGCCACTAAGCTGGTAATTCTCAGTTTATCCAGTGGGGGAACAGTTCAAATCAGCTGGTGGGGGGAAACCTATCTACCATGCTCCAGGTTGCTGGTGAAGAGGCTCCGGCTGCCACCGCCACAACGACCCATGAATGGCCCACCAATGGTACTTTTGTCATCACCCAGGTTACCTGGGGGGAGGAGGGGTAAAGGAGAAATCCTAGGTAAGAGGGATCCAAGCAGCAACACATACAGCCACCCCTTTCCCCCTTTAGAGTCTTCCAAAGATGGAGTTCTCCAAAAAATGCCCTGGGGTGTGTATGTCAAAATTTGAAGAGTTCCTCTCTTCCCCCAATTGGAGTCCCAATTCCAGGCCAGTGGAACTGTTAGCCCCACTGGTTTCTCAGTGCCTGTTCGCATGTACATTGAGCTACCTCGGCGCGATCAATTCCTGAAACAGCTGAGGTATGAGCAGGAGACTACAGTAATGGTGGGAGGAGTGGGGTTGGGGTGTGTGATATGGGGATATTTCTTGTTGGCTGGGCATGAGCTCAGTGTTCAGACCCCAGTGACATGACCCCAGTGACATGTTCAGACCCCAATGACATGAGCTCAGACCCCAGTGAGCTCAGACCCCATGAGCTCAGACCCCAGTGACATGAGCTCAGACCCCAATTACATGGGCTCAGTGGTTCAGACCCCAGTGGGGTAGGCATCCAGGCTGGAAAGTATTATTATTATTTATTATATTTCTACCCCGCCCCTCCTGCACACAGCTTGGGGCAGCTTACAGTCATAAAACAACAATATAAAACAGTTTAAAATACATAAAACATTCCAAGAAAATTCAAACATAAAATAAACAGGGCCTGGGATACAAAACCATTCAGATGAGGGATATAATCACCTACCCCCCCAAAGGCCTGGGCGAACAGCCAGATCTTGCATTTTCGCCGAGCCAGATGGGCCTCGTCCAGTAGGGAGTTTCAGAGGCGCGGCGTGGCCACCGAGAATGCCCTCTCCATTGTGGCCCCCAGCTTAATGCGGGGGACCTCCAAGAAGGCACCCCCGGCAGACCAAAGGAGCCGCTCTCGGGCGCGGAGGGTGAGGCGGTTCCTGAGGTATGAGGGGCTGAGACCGTGAAGGGCTTTATAAACCAATACCAGCACCTTGAATCTGGCTCGGCACGCTATTGGCAGCCAGTGCAGAGCCTGGAGCACTGGTGTTATGTGCCCCGGCGACCTTTCCCCGAAAGGAGACGGGCCGCCGCATTCTGCACTAGCTGCAGCCTCCGAACCAGGCACAAGGGAAGCCCCACATAGAGCGCATTACAGTAGTCCAGCCTTGAGGTGATGAAGGCATGGACGAGGGAGGCCAGGTCCGGGCTGGAGATGAATGGATGCAGCCTCCGCACCAGACACAACTGGCGAAAGGCAGCCTTAGCGACCACCTCCACCTGCCGCATTAGACTGAGATCCACATCCAACTCCACCCCCAGACTCCAGACTTGTTGAGCTATAGGAGGCCGAACCCCCCCAATAAGGGGGGCCGACACCTCCCTCACTTTCCCCACCACTATCACCTCCATCTTATCAGGGTTGAACTTCAGTCTGCTATACCGCATCCATTCCGCCACGGCCTCCAAACACTGGGATAGCACCTAGATAGCAGGGTCTGGGTCTGTTGAAAAAGAGAGGTACAGCTGAGTATCATCAGCATATTGGTGACAACGCACCCCGAACCCTCTCACGAACTCCACCAAGGACTGCATATAAAGATTAAACAATAATAGAGACAGAATGGAACCCTGCGGAACGCCACATGATAAGGCGTGGGGGCAAGATGTCTCCTCCCCCAGCACCACCCACTGGCTTCTCCCCGAGAGGAATGAACGGAACCATTCAAGAACAGTCCCATCCAGACCCCCCAAGTCATGCAGCTGTCTCAGCAGCAGCCCATGGTCCACAGTGTCAAAAGCAGCCAAGAGATCTAGCAGGATGAGAAATGTTGAACATCCTGCATCCATCTCCTGGCGGAGGTCGTCAACCAAGGCCACCAACGCCGTCTCAGTGCCATGGCCAGGGCGGAACCCAGATTGAAATGGGTCTAGGAAACCGATGCCATCCAGATGCACCTGGAGCTGGTGAGTCACCACCCACTCAATAACCTTCCCTAAAAAGGGAAGGTTAGAGACAGGTCGGTAGCTGGCAAGGGTGTCCATGTCCAATGATGGTTTCTTCACCAGGGGACGCACCACAGCCTCCTTGAGACTGGGAGACAACCTCCCCTGCTGTAAGGACACGTTCACTACCCTCGCCAGCACAGTCCCTAACGTCTCCCTGGAGGCTTTCACCAGCCAGGATGGGCAAGGATCAAGTTCACAACACATGGCGCTCACAGACCCCAAGAAATCCGTCGCATCGGCCGCCATCACTTCCTGAAACTCCCCCCACAAACATGGACCACACGTGGCCTCCATCACCTCGTGCTCTCTACCTACTGCCCCTAATCCAGTTGCAAAGTCGCTCTGAATCCTAGCGATCTTGTCCGTGAAGTAGCTGACAAATTCCTCACAGCGGGCCTGGGACATATCCCCATCCAGGTGGAGTGAGGCCGGACTAACCAACCCCCGCACCACCCAAAATAGCTCCGCTGGACGTGACTTCGCAGACACTATGAGGACAGCAAGGAACTCCCTCCTTGCTGTCCTCACAGCCTCAACATAGGACAGCAAATGGGCCCTATGGAGAAGTTGGTCGGAGTCAGAGCGAGTATGCCACCAGCGTCGCTCCAGCTTCCTGACTGCTTGCTTCATACACCACAGCCCCTCGGTAAACCAAGGGGCCCTGCAGTGATGAGACTGAGGCAGAAGGAGTCTCAGAGCCACCCTGTCGATGGCCTCCTCCAGCAAGATGTTCCAAGACTGGACCAGCTCATTGAACAGAGTGACCATCCAGGTCCAAGGTTAATTTCCGCAGGACTTCCTGGAACCATTGAGGTTCCATCAGCCGCCGAGGGCGGACCATCCTAACTGGTCCTACCTCCTTCTGAGGGGTGTGTGCAGAGAGTTTAGCCTGAAGGAGATAATGGTCCGTCCATGACAAGGGCATTGCTGTAACCTCCCATACAACCAGACCCCCTGCCCCATGGCCAGAGCTGAAGATCAGGTCGATTGTATGCCCCCCCATGTGGGTTGGGAAGATAACCCCCTGGGACAAATCCATGGTTGCCATGGCGGCCATGAATTCTTGCTCTGCCCCGACAAGGCCGGCATCGACGTGGATGTTGAAGTCCCCCAGGACCAAAGTCCTAGAGGAGTCCAGCACCACCTCCAAGGCCAGCTCTGCTAGAGCGGCCAGGGATGCCGCCGGACAAGAAGGAGCCCGGTATACCAGCAGCACCCCTAAGTTGCCCCCAGCCAAAACGAACACCATGTGAAGGGCCTCGATAATTTCAATCTCCTGAACTGGATACCTCCTAACAGGTCAATTCTCTCTAAAAATAATTGCTACACCTCCATCCCGGCCACCTGTGCGGGGCTGATGCTGCATGGCATACCTGGCCGGAACAAGATCCGCCAAAGTTGGACCGGCGAGCTCGTCCAGCCAGGTCTCCGTGATGCATGTGAGGTCCACATCCCCATCCAGGATTACAACCTGGATGTGGGCCCAGAAGGAACCGGGCCCTCAGTCCGTATCCAAGAGCTGCCCAAATGGGGCAGTGTGGGCTGAGTGGGGTAGATGCATGTTTTTGCGTCATCCTGGCTGGGCGTCGGGGATTGCCATGACAGCCGGCCATGGGTGCCTGTTTTTGGCAGCCATGGCTACCCATCATGGCAGGGGGTGGGGTGCCAACCACACCACAGCACAGGCCAGAGTCAGTCATAATTGTTTTGCTTTTCACTCTGCTCCCCAGACAGGTCAGGAAGGGGACATGTATTCCATATACAGACCTGGAGTGGCGGGGTGCCACCCTCTGCCAACTCGTTCCTGGAATGTGCAACCACTGAGATGGCTATATGTTTGTTTTTACCCATTGTCCAGTTTGCCGGGGTATGCAGTAGGCACATTATTTATTTTTTTGTTTTTATCCAAAAACCCACCCACAATTCTTCATTTTGGGGAGATTTTCATAAAATAATGTTTTGTTTTGTTTTTAATTTCATTAAAAATAAAAATAAAAAAATCACTGTGCATGCCAGACCAATTTGTGCATGTGCAGCCCTTTACCAAAATGGGCAGCATTTTGCAGCTGCACAAAATTGCCACTGTGTATATGCAGAATGATTGTCCTTTTCAAAAATTTTGCCAACACTGTTGGCACTGTTTTGGGAAAGGATGAATATGTGCAGAATGTCCCCAGAGGCTAGTTTTTTGGATGCACACAGGTTTGGGGGAGGGGGTGGTTTAAAATCGGAAAACAGCTCCTTTTTTCATCCCTCTGGCCTGTCGTTTTTGTATTTTAATTACTAAAACAAATGGGCCATCATTTATTTTGGTAATTAAACAAAACAAAAATGAATTGCACACCCCTATGGGCAATTTGTAGCACAAAGCTGGCCACCAGTGATCATATAGACACTTTATTACATAGCACAGAGAGTGTAAATTTAGAGTTGTCATTCACAGGAAGAGGTGCATTTTCTAGGGCAGGCTTGGGTCCCAGCAGTTCATGTTTACAAATTAAGCAAGGTATACAGTCCTAGGGTTCACCCACACTTCACTCCATTCAGTGCTGTTTGGTTCTTTGTTTCATTCAGCTGCTAAATCTGGCCACTTTAAAAGCTACTTCAAAAGTCCTCAAAAAGAGCCACAGTATAGAATGTAAATAATCAAGGATCTATGTTCACTTCATTATTCCCATTGGCACCAATGGGGAAAATGCAGTTAACACTGGTCCCTGTAAATAATTGTCTTTTAAATTCTCTTTTTTAGCCTATGTTATGAACTTACATATACCTCCCCAGAACCTTCTCTCAGGTCCTCAGAAACCAACTGCCATTCTGACCTCCCTTTCAACTCTCTCCTTTTAGTCAAAATTCCTATGTGCCTACCACCCTGTAGCTCTACTGGGGCTGAAACAAGAATCAATTTGATTCTCGTGAGAGAACTCTTACCGAGATCTCACCAGGATCCCACTAGCAGTTTGAGAATCTCACTTAAAAGAAAAAAAGCCCTTTCCCAAAATAGTACCAGCAGCATCCCCACCATTTGGGAAAAGGACAGCCATTATTGACACTGTTAATGATGACGACGCTGTCACCACTATTTTGGAAAAGGGCTGCACACACAGAAAAGCAAGTGGTCATTTTTCACATGCACCGTTCTTTCCTTCCACCCCCTCTTGAGTTGGTGGGCTGTGTGTGCTAGGGATGGGTGAACAGATCGCGCTTCTGGTTCAGCCGTGCGGTTCAGTTCGTCCGTTCAATTCGGCTGTTCGGTTTGGTTGCTGCATTCGGGTTCGGCTGTTCGGTTCGGTCTCTGCGTTCGGGTTCGGCCATTTGGAAAAAGGCTCTCTGTGTGAGGAATGATGGTCCCAGACCCATGATGGTGGGTCCTGGGTGTAGAGTGGCAGCTTCTAGATACATATTGGCCACAGCCCTCCCTACCTGTAACTTGGCCCCAGAACCCTGACGGCAGGTCCTGGGACTGGAGTGGCTGTTTCTTGGAACAGAATGACAGTGGAATGACATCGCCTCTGTGCGAGGAATTATGGCCCCAGACCCATAATGTTGGGTTCTGGGGCTAGAGTGGCAGCTTCTAGATATTGGCCACAGCCCTCCCTGCCAGTAACGTAGGCCCCAGAACCCTGACGGTGAGTCCTGGGGCTGGAGTGGCTGCTTCTTTTCTCTCTCTCTCTCTCCACTAAATCTAACTGCTATTAACTATTCTAAAACCTATTGAACTAAATGGAATACCCTAATAATTAACTACAAAGGCCTTGTCCTACAAACACACTGTATTTCTATCTATCTCTATATCTAAGCTAACTACTATGTATATATCTCTAGTAACTATCTATCTATCTATACAATATTACACGGGGGGAACACAAAGAACACAGGGAGGGGGTACAAAACTGAAATGAAAATCAATCTAATAATCCTACTCTAAATAAATCCAAAACTTAAAACAGGGGAAGGGAATCAGGGATGGAATAAGAGGGAGAGGGAAAGGATTCAATGGAGAGGGGAGGGATGAGGGAAGATTGAACACAGGGAACACAGGGAGGGGTAAAAACAAAAAAACAGCACTTAAATCTATCTAATATAATCTAAATAAATGATAGTATGGAAGCAAATGGGTTGGATGGGTGAAATAGGAGGAGGATGGCAAAGGATTAGGAATAGGAAGGAACAAAAACTGCTGGGAGAGAGGGAGCCTTCTGAAACACCTGCTGTTCAGGAACAGTGACTAGCTCAGAAGGTGTTGGGAAGGGGGGAGGCAATCAATTTTGTTTCTTGCTGCGCCCGCCTCACTGCAAGCCCCATTGGCTCCGTGCAGCCTAGCCCATGGCCAATCGCTGAATGCGAATCCAGTGGTCTGAGGCGAAAAGGGATAGTGATTTGGCAGGCTGGCTGCTACTTCAAGCCTCTCCACCCCTGGTGCCTGGAAGTCTGCTCCTCAGCTGACTCCCCCTCCCTGTCAGGTTTTGCCTTCCAGTGACCCGTTTTTGCCACCCGAACTAACCCGAACGCGATCCAAACTGACCAAATTGTTTTGACGTTCGGAATCTAGTTCGGTTCGGTCAGTTCGGGTTCGGGTTCAGTTGTCCGAACAGGCCGAGTTCAGGCCGAACTCCGAACTTCCAAACTGCATTCGTCCATTCCTAGTGGGTGCCCATGGAGAGACAGACACAGGTGGTGGAGGCAGGAGAAGAGAAAAGAGACAGATTCAAGTGGACGTGGCACACATGGCTCCAGAAAGCAGATCAAGGGAAAAAAATCTGGTCTAGAAAGTCTCAAGAACAACGCTTTTCTTGATTCTCCTTTTTTCTTCAGGTTCGTTTTGAAGCTTGATTCTTGATGACAATCTAGAGAAAAAATGATATCAAGTTTCAGCCCTAATCTCTACAACTGCCATAACTATACTGCTATGTCTAGAAAATCTTTTAGTTTTTGTTTTAGATTTATTTGGCATGTATGAAAACACAATTAATTACTTGCGTACCTTGAGGTTGTTTTTTTTTATAGTTGTGAACACACAAAAGTCTACATTTTGAACACATGTTGATCAGATGGTGAGCATCTCCTTTACCTTAACAAAAGCAATGTTTGTGTATTGGGTATTCAAATCTTCTA
Organism: Sphenodon punctatus; assembly: GCA_003113815.1. NCBI lineage: Eukaryota > Metazoa > Chordata > Lepidosauria > Sphenodontia > Sphenodontidae > Sphenodon > Sphenodon punctatus. The sequence continues at coordinate 737,343 of QEPC01002663.1, forward strand.
TGCAGAGAAGCCTATCGGCATTCCCACCCTATCCCTAAACTATTGGGATCGAAAGAGTTGTAGGCAATAAAGCAAGCAGTACAGAAGTACTGTATCTTCAGAAAGACAGACCGGGAAAGATAAGTGCACAACCTATAGGAAAATGAGGTTGCCTAACTTGTGTCTAGTTTCCCCAAAAGTTTGAAAACATCTGCACAATTTTGCAGAACTTGAGTTGAGATATATGTATAATTAACATTGCACATTTTATTTTATTTTATTTTATTTATTTTTTGCACGTATTACCCTGCCCCTCTCACCTAAGGTGACTCGGGCCGGCTTCTAACATCTAATAATAATAAATATAGAAATACAAAATTAAAAAAAAAATAGATCATAAAATACCTAAAACAGTTCTGTGCTAAAGATAAAAATAAAAAAATATCAGTCTCACAACACAATTTACAGGGATGTGTGAACACCGGGAGGTTCAGTGTTCAGCCTGTTCGGGGTTCAACCTGAATGGGTTCAGGGGGGCCAAACCTGTCTGGGCAGGAGGACCCAGTTTTCCCTCCCCCCTCCAGGCTGCATGGGTGGAAGGGGCACCGGGGAGCACCCCCTGCCCAGCCTCGTAATAATTTTTTTTAACCCCCCCCACCCCAGGGATCGCCCTACCTGGTGGTGCAGGGGCTATGGCCCCAGGTACGGCAGTGGGTCTGGCGACGTTGCTCCGGAGCACTTCAGGCCACTACTAGGCATTCCGGATCAAACCAGAAGGCCTAGTAGTGGCCTGAAGCGCTCCAGAGTGCCACCACCACTGCCAGACCTGCCACCACCACCACTGCCAAACCTGGAGCCTGACCTACCTGGTGGTTCTGGAGCTTTGGCCTCAGGTCAGGCGGCAGCAGCTGTGGTGGATCCATCAGTGGCGGTGCTCTGGAGCACTTCAGGCCACTACTAGGCCTTCCGGTTTGACCTACTACAGACCACTTATCTGTATGGACCTGTCAACAGTGCAGGATCTTCAGGACGGCACTCCCAGATGATCACAGGGGCCATCCAGGGAGTGAAGCGGTCTTTCAGCTAAGCAGGGCCCAGACCATGTAGGTCTCAAAACCAGCACCTTGAATCAGACCCGGAAGACAATAGGCAGCCAGTACAATGCCTGGAGCACAGGTGATATATGGTCCCTGCAGCCTGTACCCATAAGGAGGCGGGCCGCTGCATTTTGTACTGTCACCAAGGGCAGCTCCACTGCAATAGTCTAGCTTCAAGGTGACAATTGCATAGATGATAGTGGCAAGATCTGACTCTGAGAGATATTGGTGAAGCCTCTTCACCAGATGCAGTTGGCAAAAGGCTCTCCTGGCCAAAGCCAACACCTGCAACTCCAGGCACAACTGCACATCCAGAAACACCTCCAGCTTCCACACAGATGGAACCAATGGAGGATGCCCCCTATTCCCACCCACCCCATTCACGGGGTTTCTCCCTCCCCCAGACCTCTGACCCCACCCACTAGCATCACCTCTGTCTTGTCAGAATTGAGCTTCAATCAGCTAGATCTCATCCAACCACCCACAATAGCCAGGCACCAGGACAGCATTGAGTCTGCAGGTCCTGGGTCAGCTGAAAATGATAAATACAGCTGTGTATCATCCTCATGTTGATAACAGCAGACTCCCCAGCTGCACACGACCTCCCCCAGTGGCTTCATATACCCGTTGAATAAGAGCGGGGACATAATGGAACCCTGAAGTACCCCACAGGGGTGGACCTCCAGGGGACAATGTACAGTCCCCTAGTATCACCTGCTGTGACCTCTGCCAGGTATAAGCATAACCATCGTAAGACAGTATCATCCACCCCAGCCAGGTCCCGCAGGCAAGTCACCAACATCTTGTGATTCACCGTGTCGAATGCTGCAGATAGATCCAGCAAGACCAACAGGGTCATATGGCCCTGATCCTGCTCTATGAGGAGGTCATCAACCAAGGCCACACACACAGTCTCTGTGCCGTAACCTGGATGAAAGCCAGACTGCATGGGGTTAAGGAAGCTGGTGCGGGCTAGATGCACCTGCAACTGGCAGGCCACTGCCCGTTCAATAACCTTCCCCAAAAAAGGGAAGGTTAGAGACAGGCCAGTAGTTTGCTGGGGCACCAATGTCAAGCAATGGTTTTGTTGAGGAGCAGCTGGACCACCGCCTCATTGAGGCAGTCCAGCACCCTACCCTCTCGCGGGGAGGGGTTGATAATCCCAACCAATACTGGCCCCAAGGTCCCCCTGGTGGCTTTCACCAGTCAAGATGGGCAGATCTAATTTGCAAGTTATGGTTCAAACAGATCCAAGTGCATCCAGCGTCTCGGTTCCCATCACTAGGACTATGCATTTTTCACAGGCACCACAGGGGGCATGAATTTCTTGGAATCGGTCCCCATCCATGACTTTCCCTGTTTCCCCATGATCACTGTGAAATCAGCTGGGGCCACGCCTCCCAACATTTCAGGAGCTGCTTACTTTACAGAGTGCACCTCTCTACTCTTGCAGCAGTGGCGTGGAGCCGAGACACTGAGCCTGGCTGGGGGAAGGAGGCGCTTGGCGCTATGACTCAGTTTCAGTGACTGGCAGGCTGCTTCAGCCAATCACCTGCCCAGCCCTCCTCCCCAGGAGCACTGCAGACCAACGGGAAGGCAGCACTCTCATGATCTAAGCCCACCCCCAAGGTCAGAAGGACTATGTCTAGTGTGTGCCTCAGAGTGACTACACATCTGTCAATGTTTAAAAGGTGTCCTGGAATCCTGGGCAGTAACTGTTCCTTCTCCTGCTTCTGAGGATTTTTTTGGTGGAGGTTCTCCTGCTTCTTGTTTTTTTTATTATTATTATTCCTTGGACTTACAATCTAAAATGAGGGTTTGGCTACACATTGACAGGTGCAAGACACATTGACAGCTTCAAGGGATTTTTTCTTTTTAATGCTCAGGGCATACAATTTTTACAATCTAAGGGGTGGTGGGTTAGGTATCCTAACTATGATACATTTAAATTGATTTTTGAATAAACATGTACATTTATGAATTCATGACTTTCCCATGATTTTTTTAAAATACTGCAGTGACAAAGTCATGAGTTTTCCAAAAATTTACTATGACAGATAGGGATGGGCGAACAGAACTGAGTTTGGAAATTCGATTCGGTTTGGAAATTTGGTTCGGTTCGGAAGTTTGGTTCAGTCGACCGAACTATTCGAGTTCGGTCCGAACTTCCGAACAAAGTTTGGAAATTCAAACCCCATTGAAATAAATGGAATATTATTTTTTAGGGATGGGTGAACAGAGCCGAGTTGGGAAATTCAGTTTGGTTCCGTTCGAAAATCGTGTTCGGTTAGGAAGTTTGGTTCGGTTGACTGAACTAGCCAAGTTCGGTCCGAACTTCCGAACTGCGTTCGCCCATCCCTAATGATAGATTTGTAGCCCTAGCCATCACTAATTGAAAGTCATACCATAAGTACAGACCAGACAGGGCATTCCTAAACTCTTGCTCTGCTACTGCATCCAAAATGGGAGAGCTGAAGTTGTGCTCAGTGCGAGTGATTTTATCTGCAAAGTACATTAAAAACATTTTATATGGCAAAAATATTAATTTGGAATATTGACAGCTGAAGCAAGTTTCCTTGTTGCTGCATAGTTTTGCTGTATTGTTAAAACCGAACCAAAGTTCAACAAAAAGTTTTTTTGTTTTTTCCTTTTTTTACCTAGAGCTGGATGCATTTTGACATTTTGTGAAATAATACAATTGCTGCTACTACTACTTCTACTAATCCAAAGAAAGGTTCAAATTGAAAATGATATATTTAGTACTCAGACTGGCTGCTTCCTGACGTTGTGTCTGTTAACACCTTGTTGGTCAATTGACATTTCATTCTCAAGGCAGAATCACTCAGTCAAAAAGTGTGGGAACCACTCACTGCACCAATAGGTTCACTCTACTAAGGGTACAATTCTACACCCACTGAAATCAATGGCAAAGCTCTCATTGACTTTAATGGTAGAGGATCCTCATGTAAGCTACCCTTATCTTTCTGCCTTCTACCTATGGTGGCCATACCTCCCCTTTAAAAGAGGACACTTCTGAAAAATACATGTTGCAGGGCTGCATTGGTTCCAGTACATCTTTTCACCATGTACTTTTTAATAGGTGTCCTCTTTTAAAGGGGAGGTATGGCCATCCTACTTCTACCCCACCCTCCTGCTGTCTTTCTGTTTTGTTCTCCACAGCACTAACTTATGTGGGCTAGCAATAGCAAGACTAGGTCACTAAAGCAGGGGCTAATGCCCTCCCACCACCAATCATTGATCTAGTTATATGATCCTACATGACAGGCCAAGATTACTTTATATCGCTCACCTGTTTTTGTTTTTTTCTCTCTCTATTTCCAGGCAGGAAGGATTCCACTTCAAGGTTCCTCCTCCTAATCTATCCTATTGTTTCCTAATACACATCTATGGGTAATTTCAGATGTGACGAAATCACCGTTCACCACAGTGGACCACAGTGGATCCCCTGTGGTGGTGGTGAGGCCATGCACATCAGTTTTCTCCTGGCCAGATGTTCACCACAATGAACACCCGTCAGGGATCAAATTGACCATGGTTCTGGACCTCTGTCCGGCTGGAGGTCCAGAACCATGGTTAGATTGACCATGGGTGCGGGTCTCAGGGCTGGAACCGTGGTCAGATTGGCCATGATCCAGGATGGGCTGAAGGTAACATCTGTTACCTTCAGCCCAGCCCAGATCGTGGCCCTGACCGTGGGATGGGATCAGGTGCAGTGGTCGTATTGGCAGCTGCACCTGCCCGTCTCCCCGAGGGCAGTCAGTCAGGGAAGCGTGGGGAGGCGGGGCCGTGTGGCCGCACGTTGCACAGCAAAGCCCCACCCCCTCCCCGTGCAACCCCGCCCCCTCCCTGATCCCCCTCAAAGATCAGGTCAGCACATCTAAAGGACGGCCGACCAGATCATGGACCGGGATCCGAGACAGATCCTGGTCCAGGGTTTAGCGTGGCGGGTCTCCAGGCCCGTAACGTCTGAAATTACCCTATGTGAAAAATAATAGACTCGAATGTTGGTCAGATGTTCATTATATAATAGCACTTTGCTAATGATCCAAGAGTAGTCCTTTATCACAAAATGTACCCCAACTTCACAGGGGGAAGGGGTACAGTAGTAGAAAAAGGCCATATAAATTAACAATTGTAATGACTGAAAAATATTGAGACGAGGGAAATGTTTCCTCATTAAAAGTAACTTATTAAATCTTAATGAAAAAATATTGTGGAGGAGTCATACATCTTTAGGTCTGACATAAAAAATAATCTAATGTGATGCACAAATTCTCTGATTCTTCTGATAGTAATTTTTGTTTATGCAGAGGACTTTAGGATATTCCATAAGTGGCACAAGGCTATTTATCTTTAAGGAAAAAAAAAAAAAAGAGGGGGGAGGGTTGAAAGTTATGTAAGGCCTTTCATTTAAATAGAATAAACATGTACATTGGAATTAAGTATTCCATTTTAATTTCCTAATATTTAATGCAAATTCATATCCTATACATATATACATACATGAATACCTAAAAGTCAATCACTCGCCACTTCTGTCTTTTCTATCTTTTCATAAACCTGGTATAGTTACATGCGTGCAGGAGTGAACAGAATATTTGATAGGATTCTACAGTCATAATAGTGCCTGACCAAAAATATAAGCAGCCAAAATATTCATGCATTAATTCCTTCTCAGCAACACCGGTTCCTGCAAAATATGTTGTGCAGAAGGGTGTGACAGTGAACGATTTAAATTATCTTCCTATGCCTTGGACATGATAATGCAAAAAACATACAAAAATAAATATTATTTTTAAAACTTGGGTGGGGTGGAAGCATTATTTTCAGTCAGGTACAGTTCCTCTAACTGTTAAAGCAGATCAAAATGGGAGCCCACTAGTTTTGAGAGTTGTCTTGAGAACTAGATACATGATGATTTTGTGTTGCATTGTTTGGAACACAATAAGATAAAGAGAATGAAGGCAAGAGAAGCAATGAATCCAAGAGCATTCAGATCCCCATATAAGAAAAGTATATAAAGCAAAGTATCATCTCTCAAAGTATTTAAGCATGAATGGAACCCCTTGCAAGCTTAAACTCAACACCTGCAAAATATTGAGACCAAGAGCATAGCAAGACATTTAAAAGGATTTAAAATGTGTTCAGATTAACAGAATATGTAGGTTTACCTTATACTTTAGTATTCCTCTTGCAATATTTTAGTCTCAAACTGTGTGCATTCGTCAAGCTCTAACTTGAGTTAAAAAGACTCTTGCATGTTACTGTGATTAGTTTTGAAGTTCAGTTAAACATAATATCTCCTTCAGGGGGTCAGAGCTCTCTGCATTGCAGATGTATATGCTGTGCATATGCTGTTGGTTTTTGTTTACTCATGGGTCCCATCTGCTGTGGGACCTCTCCTCAACCACTCTATGTAGGCAGTGTTTCCCTGCATTTGAGGGCCCATATTGTACACCAGTGCTACTCTCATGCTGATGCTGTCATTTCAAGTTTATTCAGAGACCCCATAAAGTCGGGGATCCTCAGCTCCCACCTCCAAACATGTGGTGTCTTGTGCAGTTGTACAATTTGCACTTTCCTTGATCTGGCCCTTCTCTACCTTGTGCATCAGAACCGTAAGGGTGTGAAATAGTGTAGTGCAGCAACTAGAGGCTCCCTCTGTTTCATCCGAGACCGTAGCTGTTCTTGTGGAAGAATGGAGCATAAATAGTGTGGCCACTCTTCCCAGCAGAGCTCCTTAGATCCTCAAATAAAACTGACAGAGCCTGTGAGATGGAGATATGGGATCCTGAAATATGGGACATCTATTATGTTCTACGGAGCTGTGGGGTTCAGATGCTCCCTTAAAATAAGGGACTGCTGGCAGTTGCAGCAGCAGGTGATTTATTTGGAGAGTTGGATACAGTCTGGACAAACTGGAGGGAGAAACAGTAGAAGATGAGCTAAAAGGAGAAATGAACCAAACACAGCAAGAGATTAAGAAGGCATGAAAAAGCATTTCACACCTAGAGACAGAAAGGAGAGGACAGGTATAGTAAAGAGGAGGTGAAAAGTTTTTTGCTGTCTACTTCGTACATTTAGTAAAATTGGTGACTAGCTGGTTTGCCAGTTTAAAAAAAAACAAAAAAAAGAGGTCAAGCTAGTGGCTATCGCATCTAGAATACTGATTCTCACATTCACATGAACAATCAAGCTGCCCAGTGGTTTGATTTGTGATAACATTAAGCCATGATTCATTACAGTGAGATTAACAATCACAACCCACCACCATTTTTCCCCCTGGCTGTAAATTTCAAATAAAATTACTGAAGCATAAAGTGGATTATTTAACAGTGACAAAGTGACAATGTGCAGGTGTATTAACACTTCCAGGGAAAGAAACCTGCGGTTGTCTTAATTTTCCTGTGACTAAACAGATAATTATGTAATTTGCTACTTTGCGATTAGGACTGCCCTAACACCATGGAAAAAAGACAAAAAATTGTCAATCCAGCATTGTTTGATTTCTGACAGAGGCTGGCCCCCCTTTCCTCCTCACTGTGGCCTTCTCCACCTCACTGCTCAGCTGTCTATTTTGACATTATTCTGCCATCCTTAGACAGACGCCCCTTCTAGGAACAGTACATTGAGAGGCAATCAGTCTTTCTAGCAGGAAGGGGCAAAAGCCAACTTTCCAGTCTGGAGATTATGGGGTATTCTGATGAATGGCTGCTTGCCATTTCAATGGGAGGGAGAACTGGGAGCATGAAATGGTGGGGCTGAAAGAATTACCATTCCCACAGTGCTGTTCTAATACACGTCTGAATTGGCAATTTCAAAGCCTTTTTAATTTATACCCTGCACAGTGAACCATCATTGTTTTTACTTCGATGGCCTTGGCAAGAACAAAAACGTAGTGTAATTGTGTTTTTTTCCTGATGAATGTTGCAGTTAAGAGGACATGACAGTGAGCTACAAGAGTCGTTATCTATTAATTTTGTCGGTTTATTTTAGTAAGCAATTTATATCTTTTCCAAAGTGCCTTTTATATTTTCTCCTCATTAATTGAGTCCTCATTTATACTGCTCCTTTTGCATTAAAAGATGTATTGAGCTATTTAGAGACTTAATTTAGCCCATATGTCAAAACTATATTTAAACAAGCTACTTACAGTACTTTAGTGAGAATTGCATTATGTGAGTCTCCCTACCGTCTCTCTGCACCCAGAGAAATTCACTTTCTTCAGCAAGCAAAAAGTATTGCAGATCTGCCTTGACTATTAATCCTTGCACAAGATGCCCATAAATGATACTTACACAGCACTGCACAATCTCTAAAATTCCCTTTTCTTCACCCCTTAATTTCCACTGGCTTTTGTCTTGACTTGTGATCTACTGAGCACTCCCCTTCTCAGCTAGGAGCTCCTGTCGTGAACTCCAGATGATTCCCCTTTTAAAAGCCATGCTTTATACCAGCTCTGTGTAGGTTTGCAGAGGTACAGGTGTTTTACATTGAACCGGTGGGGCAGTCTCCGCCAGGCACCAAGAGACAGACCTTGAGAGAGAGATTATTTTAGAGATTTTACTCAAATTCTATCTCCCTCAAGCTGTTACTAAAGACTCCTTTTTAATAACACACCAGACACCACACCCTTGTTCTCAACTCCAAATGCTTCATGTTGCCACAGGAATACACCTTCTCATCTCTACTAAGACTTCAGGCAAGCTTGCACCTGGGTGGTCCCTGGTGATTTATACAGGCTTAAAGGGCAAGCTCCCACCTTTTTCTCAATTTTCTCTGGGGGAACTCAAAGGTCCCAAAGGGTGGCTCCTATCCTCTAAGCACCTGGCTCTCTCTGGTCTTCTTCTGAGTTCGCTGCTCTCAGGCTTTAATTCATATCCAGTTTCCTCACAATTAGTCACCAGATCCCTCCTCTGCTGTAGCTGAGAGCACTCCCTTTAAGTTGGCTGAGCTAATCTTTTCTCACAGGGTGCAGAGACCTACCCTCAGCACATGCTGTGGTCCTCCTGACCCGGCATATCATTACAAAAGGTAAAATGCTTTAATCTACATTATTATTTTTTTAAATGTATAATATGCACAATACCAAAAATGACTCTAAGAAGGGCAAACTTTAGGCTACCACAGAAATTCAAGCTTGAGCATGTTTTTAGTATTGTTCACACTCTTATGGAAATATGTAAGATGTTCAATTGGTATTAATTGGGATAACTTTAATAAAGTCTAAGGAACTAGTGCAATTTACATAATCTCTGGATCTAACCTAACTGAATTTTTCTTCAAACAATGTAACCAGTCCCTTCAAGCATCACACATTTTTAATCTTTTCTTTTTAATCTGAACATATAAACCACTGCTTCACTGTCATCTAACCATTTTGGGGGGTCAAGAAAAAAAGGGGAAAAGCTGCTGTTTATCTCCACTTTCAATACATACTCCACATGGATTTTCTTCCCTAAAATACTGCCTGCTTTGGGAATTTTCTGTCAATTGTCAGTCTTGTAGAGTCGATATTGCAGCCAAAGATGGGTTGTTGGTTCATTAACATGTGTCAATTTAGGGATGTATATGTAAATCAATTTTGCACATTTATACAGCAAACGGTATTAAATTGGGGATATTGCCAGTTAGCTGAAGCTTTCCTTGCTGTTACATTGGTCATTTTTAAATGGGCACAGGCTGGGGGGCAGGTCCGTGTGCACCACACGGAGTGAACATGCACCTCGGGTGGGTGGGGTTTAAACGGGCCAGGCAGCATGTGCGCTTGGTGTGCACCCCTACATACACACCAACCACTCCTGCCCCCACACAGAGCATCCTGGATTTTTCCCCAATTCTCCATGCATGGGCACAAGTGGGCAGTGCATGGGTCATGGAGTGCCTACCCACCCACGTTGTCTTCAGACAGGTGCGCAGATGGGTGGAGGTGGGTGCGTCCCATTTTAAAAAATGCCATAGTGTTGCTGTACTGTTAAACCTAACCAAAGTCCCCCCCGCCCAAAGTTTGCTGTGGTTTTTGTTGAGGTTTTTTGACCCAGAGCTGGGTGCATTTTTATGTTGGATGAAATATTACTATTACTGTTACTACTAATCCAAAAAAGGTTCTGTATAAATGGAAAATGATATTTTGATAATTTCAGTAGTGACAGGAACAGTTGTGAGAAGAGAGAGGTCTCTTCCCAAAGGTACTTACAATCTAAATTCGAGAAGGGGTGGGGAGACAAAAAGGAGGGGCACGTTGAGAGAGAGAGAGAGAGAGAGAGAGAGAGATGCATTCAGGAAGCTGAGAAGTTGCAGGTGCATGCACTTGGCCTACTTACAGGGAACTAGGGGTTTAGTATAAGTGCAAAGAATATGTGGCAAAAGAATGAAGACAAAAAATAACCAATTCTCTCTTGTGAATTGTATAATATACCAGCTTTTGGAAAGTTTTTAATGGTAGAATTGATAAATAAGAAAAGGTATGATTTAGTTTTCCTCTGGCAGAATACCTACTATTGGGATCATTTGTTTGATTGTTTGTTTAGTCTTTTATTCACATAAGGTAAAACAGACATGATTTTGGACCGCTGTGGCCCAGAGCCCAGAGGCACGTGTAAACACGTGCTGCCAGATGCCGGCCCGGGATTGCCTGGGGAGGTGTTGGAAGCTATTCTGAGCTGTGATCTTGGTAATTCTATGAGGTCAAAGCCCGGGATACGGGTCCCATACAGGCCAAAGCAGGCTACAGTGGGCTAGCATGTCTGTTGTGGCATACCATACACACCATGGGCCAGGGGCCACCATGGCTGGTTGCCATGTCCATGGTTCATTGGCTGCCACGGCTGTCTGTCATGGTGGGGGGCTGGGAGCAGAGCACGGGCAAGGCTGGCCACCCACACATTTTTGTTCCCGGCCCTACCTGGGGCATGAGGCTGGGGAGACAGCTCCCTGACCATGTATACATAAGTTTGATACCCCAACATGACCCAGGCTGTGTCGCCTCTGTTTTCATACCCTGGGAGAGCCAGGGGAGGAGCCCTGCTTACTGTCTGCTTTCCCCATGGTTGCATAAAGTCACCACTGTTGGACGTTGAATCTGAATCAATACATTTATAATTGTTTGTAGGAAGAGTAGCTCTTTCCCAAGGGCATAGCTATAATAGAGACAGGCATGATGCTGATGATTGATGATGATTCATGATGAGTGGGCCATACTAAGGCCCACTAGCCAGGGGAGCCAATACTACCTGCTACATCTCCCTTCCCTGCAACGGGGTGTGGGTGAAGGGGAACCCATTCCATCTTCTGCATCAGGGCATATTCCAATCAAGCTGCTACTCTGCTCTTCTTCCCTCCTCCCTCTTGACTATCAACAGAGTGTGTCTTTTCATCTATGGTAGCATTATCTTGGCACTGCTTAAAGTATGCATATAACTTGCACGATGATATTGATGTTCACTATAATGATGATTGTCCTCTGTTTCATTGCAAATTTATTTATTTATTTATTTATTTATTTAGTAAATTTATACCCCGCCCCTCCTGCAACACAGCTCGGGGCGGCTTCCAACATTAAAACAATAAAATACCATAAAATCCATCTAAAACAATCAAATATTAAATATTAAAACAGAGCTAGACAACACCAAAAAAAAACAAATGGGTAGGGGACTAAAAACCTACCTCCCCACCCTCCCTCCCAAAGGCCTGGGCAAACAGCCAGGTCTTACAGTTTCGCTGAAATGTTAAAAGGCTAGGGGCCAGGCGAGCTTCCTCCAGAAGGGAGTTCCACAGCCGCGGTCCCACCACCGAGAATGCCCTCTCCATCGTGGCCCCCCGCTTAACACGGGGGACCTCCAGGAAGGCACCCCCGGCAGACCGCAGGAGCCGCTCTGGGGCGCGAAGGGCGAGGCGGTCCCTAAGGTATGAGGGGCCGAGACCGT
>QEPC01002663.1:751048-761783 GCA_003113815.1 Sphenodon punctatus
TCTCGGAGCCACCCTGTCAATGGCCTCCTCCAGCAAGTTGTTCAAATGCCGGACCAGCTCATCCACAGAGTGGCCGTCCACGTCCAGGGTTAACTCCCTCAGGACCTCCTGGAACCGCTGGGGTTCCATCAGCCTCCAAGGGCGGACCATCCTAACTGGTCCCTTTGAACTGCTCTTTCCTATTTAGTCCCACATAATAATTCTTTACTTGCTCAAACTCTCAGCTCTTAATTTTCATTTTGAGAGTTGGTGAACTTTCATATTGATTTATATACACACACAACTCCTTGTCTAGCCTAACAGTGTCAAGCCTCACTTTTAGGAAAGTATGTTATTGCTTTTTAATGATTTGTGGGAATATATCATGCTTCTTAAATCTCAATTAATTATATTTTCTCTCCTTAAGTTGCCGAATGTTTTCTCCACAGCCGTTTTTATCCTTCAATACTACTTATTATGAATATGTTGTTTAGTGCAGAATTTTATATTACCAGAGGTTATAATAATGATCTTTAGCATCTGTTCATTTTAAATCCCAACTGCTTCCTAACACAGTACTAAGGATAAAAATAATTTTGTATTACAAACATTACAATTCAATATCAAGATATACTCAACAGAAGTTAATTCCACCAAGTCAGGAATTTGCCATTGACTTCAATGGAGTAAGGATTGCATCCTTTGTTTTATTATTTTATAGCTTGGTTCTTTATACAGAACATGTAATTTTCTTTATGTCAGAACAGTCCTAAAGCTGTTGCACTGGTGCTAACCCCATCGATGTGAATTCATTCATTTATGCATTCTTTATTTTTATTTTATTTATTTATTTAAGGCATTTATACCCCACTCCTCCTGCATGCAGCTCGGGGCGGCTTCCAACAATAAAAAACATTAAACAATATAAAAACAGTTTAAAACAATCAGAATTAAATACTCTTTAAAACAGGCCCCCGAGAAACACTTTTAACATTAAAACCATAAAACAAGGTAGGGGGGAAACACAGCCTTAACCCACCCTCCCAGAAGGCCTGGACGAACAGCCAGGTCTGGCAATGCTGCCAGGATGTCAACAGGCTTGGGGCCAGGCAGGCTTCCTCCAGAAGAGAGTTCCAAAGGCGCGGTCTGGCCACCGAGAATGCCCTCTCCATTGTGGCCCCCCGCTTTACACTGGGGACCTCCAAGAAGGCACCCCCGGCCGACTTCCCCAATGGCTCAGGGTGACTTGCTTACACCATAAAAACACACAATACAGTAAAACTCCCTATAAAAAAACCCACCCTAATTCCTCAATCTGTCCCACCCTAATCCTGCCTGCCAAATGTTTTGCTAAAAAGGAAAGTTTTATACCGCATCTGAAATATGCTCAGACTCAGACTCTGATGGACTTCCACAGAAGGGAGTTCCATAACACTGGGTCAGTAACTAAGAACACCTCCTTGCAGGCCCTTGTTGTATGGCTAAGATTGACAAGTGGTACCCACAAGAGAGTGCTCCCGGCTGACCATAGGAGTCGCAGCGGTGCATGGAATGAAAGATGGTCTTTCAGATATATGGGGTTCTGACTATTTAGGTTTTAAAGGTCAAAACAAGCACTTGAATTGTGCTAGGAAGGTTATAGGAAGCCAGACTCCAAAACTGGGTGCATTTACATGAGTGGCACCAACCAACCATGCCCCAGGGCTTCTGAATCAACTGTCTGTTGCACTGTGGCTGCCTGTCACAGACTTCCTTCACAGCTGCTTCTGTCAGCCAGCACTAAGCAGAAGTGCTTAGACAGTACTAATGGGTGGTGGTGTTCTGGCCCCCCACCCCCCCGTGGAAAGACCACATCAACCCATTAGTACTGACTAAGCACTAGGGATGTGCCAAAAGAACAGGGTTTGGATGTTCGGCCATTAGGTCATTTGGTTCAAAAACTGAGTTCGGATTTGGTCGTTCGGTTTGGTTGAGTTCGGTCTTGATGAACGTTCAGTGGAGTTTGGACAAGCCACAACGTTGGGGCACTCCAGGGACCCCCAGGGGTCCCCGTGGTGACATGACAGGTCATCAGAGACCCAGAAGCAGCCACAGCAGAGACCGGGAAGGCTTGGCACTTGGCACCCCGGGTAGCCTGGGCATTGCAGGATGGCAGGCCTCCAGCTCTGCTCACTCTATGCTGGCTGGGCTCTCCATTTCTAGTCGCCATCATGGCAGGCAGTGACTGGCTGACCAAATGAATCACCACCGGGCAAGGTTACTTGACCAATTTGCAGAAGAGTTGGTTGAGATCTGGTGAGTAGGAAGCCAACCTTCAATGCCTGGCCCCGAAAGGGTGCCATGCCAGCCACCAAGCCCTGATCAGGCCTCTTCCCTGTCTGTAACATAGGCCCCAGAACCCTGAGGGAGGATCCTGGGGCTGGAGTGGCTATTACTTGATGCGATGGAATGACAGCTCCCCATGAGCGGAATGATGACCCCAGTACCCTGACAGTGCGCCCTGGGGATAGATTAGCTGACTTCTAGATGAAGTGGATGAACAGCCCCCCGTGCCTGTAACATAGGCCCCAGAACCCTGATGGTGGGTCCTGGGGCTGGAGTGGCTGGCTGTTTCTTGATGTGGTGGAATGACGGCTCTGCATAAATGGAATGACGGCCCCAGAACCCTGAAGGTGGGTCCTGGGGATGGAGTGGCTGGCTTTTTCTTGATGTGGTGGAATGACAGCGCCACATGGGTGGAATGACATCCCCAGAAACCTGAGAGTGGGTCCTGGGACAGGAATGGCAGCTTCTGGATGAATTGGATTGACAGCTGCCACGTGGAGGGTCCTTATTCGCTTACAGCATGGCCCAGGGACAGCCGGCTCTGCTCCTGTTGGACACAGACAGTTATTTGGAATTAGAGGAGGTATCCAGCATTATCACTGAGGCAGGTGAGGAAAAGACAAAAGGAGCTTGCTTGCAGGCTGGCTGGCATGGGTGGAGCAGCAGAGGCCCGGCCAGGGCTTGGTGGCTGGCAGCACCCCCACTCGGCCGGGTGTTGCAGGCTTGGCTTGTACTCAACAGAACTCAACAACCTCTAATGCCAATTGCTCAAGTCTTGCCCGGTGGTGAATCACGTGGACACCCAGTAGCAGACATTGAATTTCCCTGTTTCAGAACCCGTGTCACAGCAGAGGTGGTATTGGCAGCAGCAGCAGACATTGGATTTCCCGGTAGCAGAACCCGTGGTGGCACAGAAGAGGTGGCATTGGCAGCAGTGGCAGACATTGGATTGCCAGGATACAGTACCTGTGGCACAGCAGATAGCAGCAGCAGGATTTGCCTGTGCGCAGCACCCATGGATGATAAGAGCGAGGATGGTAGGATTTCCCAGGCAAGATATTCCATACAGTAGCAGACGGCAGCAGCAGGATTGCTTGGGCACATTTGGATTGGCCAGGGCAGAGCACTCACAGACAGCAGCAGCGGGATTACCAGGCCCGTGGGGCACATCACCCAGGGTTGCCAGGGCAGGCTGATAGCCACCTTGGCATGAGAGGCAAGCAGGCTGGGGCTGGGCACCAGCTTTGCCCACAGGGTGGGTAGACAGACAGTGTGGCATGTGCAGAAGGCAGGCAGACTGAGGCAGGCTTTGAGCTTTGCAAGCTGGGCAGACAGATGTGCAGAAGACAGGCAGACTGAGGCAGGCAGACTCAAGTTTGAGCTTTGCAACCTGGCAGGCACTCAGATAGGCTGCAAAAGACTGTGCAATGTCATTTTCATTATTGTCAATATCGATACAGATACCAATTTCAAAGATTTTATTTTTGGTATCGGTATTGGTATCGATATTGTTTGGTCCCGTGATCGTGCCAAAAACCGGAAACGGTATTTTGATTGCGTGTGTTCTTGTGTTGTCTGTATGGGTTGTGTGAAAAGTGTTGTGAGCTTGTGTGCGTCTGCATGTGGGTGGGTGGGTGTTGTGGCTGTGTGGTTTGGTTTGGCTGCGGTTCAGTTGGTTGGTTAGTTGGTTGGTTGGTTGGATGATAAAAAAAGATGAAGGTGTAGGTATAGGAGAAAGAGGCCCAGCCTGGACCATCTGAGGTGGTGGAGGGCCCACCTATACCTTGCTTTGGGACCCCTCCTACCACTCCCAAAAGCTGCCTTTGGGTCCTGCCACAAGTGGACCGTGACTGCCAGGTAGGCATGCTGCGGGCAATCCAATGTCTGCTACTGGGTGTCCACGTGATTCACCACTGAGCAAGGCTTGATCAATTGGCACTAGAGGTTCTTGAGTTCTGTTGAGAATGAGCCAAGCATGCAATGCCCGGCCAAGTGGGGGTACTGCCAGCCACCACAGGTCAGTGGTGAAGTGGACGGTGGCACCCCAGCTCCTGCTAGCTGCTCCCTAGGTGTTTGAACCCTGTGTCCCTGACCAATGAGAAGGGCTGCCCATCCAGGGCAATCATTTCCCCCAACATGAGCGTGGCTTTCACTTGAAAGCCACGCCACCCTCCATGTCCTGCAGCTGCCCCCACACCTTCATGGTGGACTGACGCTGCTTCTGCTGCTACTTCTGCTGCTGCTCCCCCCTAGCAGCAATACCACTTATGCTGCTAGAGGCAGCTGTTGGAGCAGGATGCTTGCCCGCTGATGGAGGAGAACAACTGGCCGCTGCAGTCGGGAACCCGCTGGCATCTACTACCTCTACTTTCCTGCTTAGCAGCACAGCGCTGTGTCATCCCTTGAGGTGCCTCGCCATAGCAGTTGGGTCAAAGATGGTGATCACCTGCCCACGCTTCACCACCTTCTGGCACAAAGTGCACTACATCTCCCTTGGATCATCCACCCACACCAACTTAAAATGTGCCCACATGGAGGATTTTTTGCCCCCTTCTGCCTTCTGGCCTGCACCTGGTGACGCACCACTGACAGCACTTCTGGGAGGGGAAGAACATGGTGGCGACACAGCTGTAGGAGGGTCAGCCATCGCCTCAGCTCCAGACATCTCCTCCGTGGGAGTAGTGTCTGCCTCACTCTCCCCAATCACAGTGATGTCCCAAGAAGGGAAATACTGGGACCCTGAGGCTGCTGGACTGCCCACCATGCTTCTGCCACTCTCCCTGTGCCCCCTGTAGCTGCTGCTGTTGCTGCTGCTGCTGCTGCTGCTCCTCTCCCTGATGTCATTGCCTGGGGATCGGGCCCTGCCTCTAGCAGCTGGGGAGGGATCCACCAGCCCTGGACTGCTGGGGATCACCTCAAGAATGGGGGACATTGGTGGCCCTTGAGGAACATCTGACCCCAAGTCACCTGCTCTTGCAGTCGCAGAAGAGACTGCCACCACCTCCTGTACTGCAGGCCTTCCAGTTCCCTGCATGACAGTGGAGGATTCTGGAAGGAGGCGCCACCGAACCACACCCCAGCAACTAGTGCCACTGCTAGGAGCCTCGGAAGCCTATAGCTCAAAATCAGGCCTGTGGAGTTTGGGGGGGTGATGGGCTCTGGCTGCTGCCTGCTGCCACTCCGCTGCCATGGCCCCTACCACCTCTGACATGTGGGCAGAAAACCGCCTTATGGGCAGCAAACCGGCCTCTCCTGCTTCCCTTTTCCATATCTTCCAACCTACGGAATGCACTTGTAAATTTTTTTCATATCTATATCTATATCTATATCTATATCTATATCTATATCTATATATATATGTGTGTGTGTATATATATATATGTGTGTGTGTGTGTGTGTGTGTGTGTGTGTGTGTATATATTTATATATACACATACACACACACACACACACGCANGCCCCCTCCCACTTAGAGCCTCGTGGGGATCAGCCTCCCTCCAAGGAGAAGGGAGGAAGGACTCACTGAGCCAGCCAAGGAGGGCAGGAGGGAGTGACTGACAGCGGGCAGGGCTCACACCACGAGTGAGGCAGAGACTCAGAGCAGCAGCGCCAGCATGAGGAGGAGCCCCCGCAGCCTTCCCGCAACCCATGGCTCCTAATGGGGGCGGGGGAGTGAGCAGAGTGGTGGCCCCCCAGCATTGCTGCTTTAGTCAGCCGGTGCCTCTTAGGGAAGCTGCTCCCCCTGCTGCTCCATTCAGTCCCAGTTTGAGCTGGCTTTAGGGAGCGAGTGAGCGGAGGTTTTCCTGCCACTGCAAGACCCAACCATGGACCTACCCCTGCCCTGTATTGATGCCCCTTGCTCCCTCCCTGAGGAGGCTGCAGGACCCCCCACTCCAGTCACTCATGAGCGATTTCCCCGCGGTGCATCCAGGTTGTGGGGGGGAGGGGGCTTGGACACCCATGGGCTGTCTCAGCCTCCGCTTCCCGCTGGCTGAGATTGTCCTGGGTATAAACTGTCAGCCAGGAGGCGCTGAAGGCAGCTGCTGCTATACACCTGCTGCTGCTCCTCTAAGTCCTGAAGACTGTGCTGAGACTGAGTCAGTGTCATGTCAGTTACACAGTGCCCCACTTCCCGGATTTTGGCTCCGCTCCTCTCCCCTCTCCAGGACCTGAGAGCGGGGAAGCGGGGAGCTGTGTAACTGACATGACACTGACTAGTCTAGTCACTGTCACGTCAGTTACAAAGCACTCCGCTTCCTGGCTCTGCTCCTCTCCCCTCTCTGGGACCCGAGGGAGTGGGGAGCTGTGTAACTGACATGACACTGACTAGCATACTCAGTGTCATGTCCCCTGTGCCCCGTTTCCTCGCTCCGCTCCACTCCTCTCCCCTCTCCGGGACCCGAGAGCCGGGGAATCAGGGAGCTGTGTAACTGGCATGACACCGACTAGCCTAGTCACTGTCAATTTCAGTTACACAGCTCTATGCTTCCCAGCTCTACTCCTCTTCCCTCTCTGGGAAAGACACACACAGGCAGAGTGAGCAGCCAGCAGGGGGCAGATTTGTGCTACCCCTTTTGCACATGCATGAGCTAAGTCCCATAAAATCACACACACATGTAATGCCCCCTCGGCTACCCCCTTGTCTCTATGTCTCCTGGGGAGGGGTCCAAGGAATAGAGCACCTGGGTTCATGAGCTTGCTCTCCTGATTTGGCACAAAACTGCAGTGCCTCCACCCGGGGTGAATACAGGACTATGGGGATTCTGATGAGGAAAGGGGCGGGCAACTCCCCCCCTGCATGGCCCAGGGCCCTGTGGTGGGAATACCTAGGATGAGCTCAGAGAACCATCCCCCCCCATTGAAACACGCACACATGAGACAGACTAACAAGTTAAACAACAGGTTTATTCTAAACAGAAAATAAGCCTTGCAAGGCAGGTTAAAAATGCTTCAATTTCCCCTGTTCCCCCAACAGATTCTCTGGGGACCCCACACTCCCTCTCCCCTATAGTGCTGGGTTAGGCCAGTTAGTGCGCAGGCTGAGGCCTCTAGGATCTTCTTGCCAGGGTAATAGTAATAGGGTCATGGGATAAGGCGACCCCTCAGGCTGGTGGGCTTTCCCTCTGCTGGCCTGGTTGAAACTGGGATGTGCTGCCTGGATGAAGGCCCCACTGGCCGTCCTGCCAGCTGATCTCCCACGCTATCCCTCTGATACCTGGGGGTTTTGAATCCTCAGATTTCTTTCCTTCCCTCTGGTCCCCCGTCAGTCGGGCTGCTGACTGAGTAGCCTCTCCGCGGATTTTTGTCAGTAAGCTGGCAGCTCGCTGGAGCCTTCACACTTTCCTCACTGGTAGCTTCGGTGAGGGCTTAGGTCTCTTCTGACTGTCCCGGGTTCCTTGGCAGCTTCAACTCCCCTCCTCTCTCTCTCTGGTCTTGCTCCCCTTCAGGCAGCCTCTGATCACAGCTCTGCTTTGTGCTGCTGATTTAGCACACCTGTTTCTTCTGCCAGGCCTTCTCAGTCTGTCCTCAAGCAGCCATCTTGTCTCATTTTCTTCTCCCCCCACCCCTGCAACTTACTCAGTTGTTCTCTTCTACCCCCTAGTGGCGGTCTCACTGTAAGTGCAGGCTAAGCACTTGGTAGCCCCAAAGGTGAGGGCCTGAGGGGAGCTGCACACACATAAATAAAACATAAAATAAATAAAACAAACATCTTCCACTACTCCATTTCACAATGTGAAATGAAAAGCACATATCCTGACCATTTCCTGACTTCTGTATACGACCAGATTCTCTCTTACTAAGAAGATCAAAGAGAAAGACCTGTCAACGTTGGTTGCAAGCCAGAGGAAATTGCCCCGAAAACTCCCATTGAAATCAATGGAACTCTCAATGAAGAATGTTAGCTCCGCCTTAACTAATGGAGCCACTAGTGTGGCTCCATAAAAATCTAAATAAATGAAACTAGGGAGGTAAATGTGTGGAATGGGTGAAATAGGAGGAGGATGGAAATGGATTAGGAATAGGAAGGAACACAAACTGCTAGGAGAGGGGGACTTCTGAATATGCCTGCTGTCATGATCAGTGGCTAGCTCAGAAGGTGTTGGAAGGATGGAGGGCAATTACTTTTGTTACTTGCTGCGCCCGCCTTACCACCTAGCCCCATATCCCCCATGTCCAGTCTCAGAATGCAAAGCCAGTGGTCTGAGGAAAAAAGGGATGGTGATTGGGCAGGCTGCCTGCTACTCCAAGCCTCTTCACCCCTGGTGCCAGGAAGTCTGCTCCTCAGCTGACACACACACACCCGGGCCTTCCAGTCACATTTTTCCCGCCCAAACTTATCCGAACTCACCCGAATGATACCAAGCTGTTTGGTCATTACTGAGTTCGGATCGAGTTCAGTTTGGTCGTTCGGGTTCGGTTGTCCGAACGGACCGAGTTCAGTCTGAACTCTGAACTCCCGAACCGTGTTCACACATCCCTACTAAGCACTAAAAGTGTCTGGGGCAGGCATTGGCTACTTATGGCTCTGAAAAGGAGCCTGACTGCCACGTTCTGAACCAGCTGCAGCTTTTGAACAGGTCCTTAAGAGAAGCCCTGTGTAGAGCATATTGCAGTAATCTAGCCTTGAGGTAGGGGTTCTCAGCCTTTTTTCAGTTATAAGCACTGGAGTGACAAAAGTGACTACAGTCATTTTTACACAGACAGGGGTGGGTGGGAGTACGGGTGTTTTGTTGCGGTGGGGGAAGGTGTGTGTGTGTCCTTTTACATGGACACCCACCTACCTCCACCCATGGGACCTCCTCCTGTTTTCAGGAGGGCTCCCTGGGTGGAGGTGGGTGATGGGTAGAGGTGGGTATTGCGCGGGAACATGCACACACCCCCACCCACCCCACTCCGTGTTCACACGAATGAACACCAAGCGTACACCCATCCCCCCACCCACTGCTGGCCATTTACGTGGACTCCCCCCTCCGCACACCCACCCAAACACTGAGGGGGGGGGGAGTCCATGCAAAAACTGTTTACTTGAGAGCAGTGCATGATTTGCATACATATGCATAGATTGTTTCCTCTCTGCAATTCAATTTAACTCAACCCAAAGGAGGACTGTTTCAAAGTGCTCCTGAGCACTACTGACAGTAGTCTTGGGGAGCACTTCCACTCACTGCCCTGAGCACTCTGGTGCAGAATCTCTGCCTTGAGGTAACAATAATATGAATAATGGTATCCAAATCCGAATCAGAAAGAAAGGGCCGCATTTTCTTCACCAGATGGAGTTGGTGAAAGTGCTCCTGAATGAGGGTGATGTTTTAACAGTAACTTAAGGATTGCATATTTGAGGAAAGGAATAGGATTCTTTAATGTTTAGCTAGTTATTTTAATTTGTTTTATTTTCTGGCAAACTAAAAATTAAACCCCCAGCATACTGACATTTTCCCACATAATATTTTTGGCTTTAATAAGACATGTGGTACCTTGGAAATCAGTAATCTGAAATAATATGGATGTTTTTAACTATGACAGTTCCTTGTTATAAGTAACTTTTCTTTCTCATGTAGTGCTAAACAAGCTATTTAATTCCTTAATTTCTTAGGGTCTTATTTTAGATCTGATACATACGAGAAACTAAATTCACTGCCTTGTTTTTATCCATTTAAGTTTTATGTCCTTGGTTTTAAATATAAATTCCAGTAGCGCCTTTAATGTGGTTTCTAGTCAGTTTATAGCTCAAGGTATGGGATCTTATCAGTGCTTTATATAAATGAGGTTTGACAATTTTACAGTCCCCCATGCCTTTTATGGTACCTGATCCATCAACTAGGGTGAGAATAATTTTGAACTCAGATTTTGAATTCAGTCATTCATGCCAGTAGAAAAATAAAACTGTAGGGTTAGAAGGTACCTCAAAGGCCATGTAGTCCAACGCCTTACTCCAGGACATGATACCCTCCATCCTACACCATCATAGACGTGTGTTTATCTAGACAATACCTGTCAAAGGTCTCATATTTTGAATGTTTTAATGTTTGCCTAGAGCTTTTCACATAGATCATAATATTGGCCCTAATCATGTGAGAAGTAACCTATGGGAGAATCCTACATGAACAAAGAAACCCTCTGAATTCATTAAGGCAATAGGGGGTAACAGTCTGCTCACCATGTGGACAGATATGGTATAGTCTTGTTAGCACTATGCCATGATATAACTTAACTGAGTCCAAATGAATATTTCAGCGACTGCGTGTGATTCAGCTTTCATATAAAAACACTTAGATTACAAGCATCTGTGGACAAGAACCATTCTTTTATTTTGTTTACACAGTGGCTACCCCTTATCCTAAGGACTGTGGAGGATATGCTTGTTATCTGGCTTACAGAGGAGATAAGGGAGATGCTACTAATTTTTATTTATTTATTTATTTATTTATTT